>VDFB02000003.1:514880046-515050224 GCA_007258455.2 Sequoia sempervirens | reverse complement strand
TCCCTCTCTCTCTCACTAGATCCCTCTATCTCTCTCCCCTCTACCTATTAGTTGTTTTTACTGTAACCAGGTTGGTCTTCTAATTTACCTATTGAATTTCCAATTCCAATCAAGGGCAGCTCGAAGGACCTGGACCAACTGATGAGGATTTTAAAGACCTCCTACATTTTGGGCTCTACAAGACCCGGGAGGGTGATCCCTTAATGCATTTACAACCTCTGCACCATATCGTAAACAACATTAACAACAGATAATCTCATTTAATAGCTCAACATAATAGCATAATAATGAATAGAATTGGTTGTTCACCAGTAATATCAACTATTTGGAGCATGAGATAACTACAACACATTCCATAGTGTAAAATAGTCATTTATTTGCAATTTGTAGCAAGTTCTATGCAAAGACAAACAAAATACTGAACCATACAAATTAGTACAACTTACATCAGTGCCATATATCCATTGAAGGAGTCAAATTCATAAACATCTAAAGGTTTATGACAGATTTAACACATAAGATATAAGATCCTTAAGAACATTTCTTTACAATTTCATCAACATGTATTCTAACCCAATACTACTTATCAAATCCTTATATAGAACATATCCACCTACAATCCCATTCAATAATTTTAATTAATTCCTTGAATTAAAGCCAAAATAGAAATCATACACACCACAAGAGTGAGATGAACGAGACAACCCTTGATTATCTTATTCAAAATTTAGATATGCATGTACAATGGAGAGACATGAGTTTGAATTAATCATTTCAACTCAAATGCCAGTACTATCTTAAAACATCAAATCCCCATGAATTCAAAACCTACTACAGAATGACTCAAAACCTAAATTGTATTTTCCTTAAAACCATCGAACTTTACAATTTTCTACAACTCTACCTAGACTCGACCAAAAAATTTCTAACTTGGTAACCCGTAGTTCTAGCCTTGAAATCGTTCTTATAGAAAATGAAGAGAAAACCAGCATCGGGAAAGTACCTCTCATTTCACATGCTTTTCTTCACAAAGCTCTTGAGGACAACAACTATACCTTCTTTATTTCTCATCCTACGCCCTATTCATGCATCCTACAATTACAATAGTATCTATGGGGCCTCTTACACAAGCTACAGTAATCACAAAAAGTGTAAGAGCCCCTTTATATCATGTTTGGACTACAAAACCCTCAAAAATAGGGTAACCGGGATGTATGCAAAGAAATGAAGCTTTCTGACTCAAATCAATGCCTTAAGCCCTCAAATCAGATTCAAATCAAAGATAACACATATCTTCACAACCTGGAATTTATTTCACATCAAAATATGGCTGCATGTGACCGTGCAATACTGCATAATAGGAAAAATATAAAAAATAAAGAAAAACACAGATTTTTGAATGTCAAGAGCTTGTATTTTAAATCCTCAACCATCAACAACCATTACAATGATCACTTTATGCCTTTTAAAGGCTTTACACATCAACCACTGAACAACCACCTCTACAACTGACTTTTTAATCTTTTATGATCACATGAAACATAAAACACACTAATTTCAAGGTTGTTAACATCACTATTGAAATGTTTTAATTTTTTGACCTTTCAAACATTAAAAAGTACATCATTATGATTATTAATTAAAAATATCATGAATTAATTATGTAACCACATAAGTCAAATATAATTCTATCAATAAATTAATATCAAATAGATAATATAATCGCATAACTCATACATTTCAATGTCATTGATCTTCTTCTTCATCCAACTCTTTATCTATATCATCCAATCCTTATTCAACATTGTAAGGATTGGTCATATCGTCATCATCATCATCAATATTAGTTTTGATAATGTCATCATCTGCATGGATATCATCTTCATGAACATTAACTCCCACATCATCATGATCTAGTTCCTCCTCTTTGACATCTTCGTCAGGGACATCATCAACTAACTGTTGATCCTAATCATCATCTACATCATCTTCTAATTCTTTGGTATCTTCTTCTTCCACCACATTATGCTTTACTGGCCTTCCTCTTGGATCATGTCTAACAACAAATGACCAACCCGGTTTACCTGGAACCTTTGAGTAAAATACCTACTCACATTGGCTTGGAAGAACATAGGGCTCATTTCCAGCTCACTCGATCAACCTTGTATTAACCATGGTAAATCCAATATCATGTTTAATAACAGTTCTCTTAGGATCATTTTCATTCAATCATAGCTTGTACCATAGGACGACAAACAAAATTAATCTAAAGGACTTAAAGTCACACTCAAGTATATCATCCAAAATCTCATAGTATCAATTTTCTGAGACTTCTAGATGTATGTCACTTCTAGATGAAACATTAGTCACTTGAAAGACTGTAGTTATACCAGAATGACAAGTTTTATTCATATCATCCAACATTTTTATTCAAAATTTATGACCATTTCACCACATAGCCTTGTGGTGTTTCACCTGCAATATGTCAAACATGTAAAAATTATTGCAATCTCATTAGTTGATAAACATATTTATTCTTGGCTAAATGTATGCAAAGAAAACAATCTCAACTTATATATACATCAATATAATTGAAAATAATTAAATAATATAGGTGATTAATATATTTATACATACCTCTTTATCTCTTAAACCATATGCTAAATCAATTTCCCTTTGTGTAACATTGGAATCTCCATTACGATGAGCTTCTTTAACCAATAAAGCCACACCTTCCCATGTTAATGCACGACCAGATTGTTGAAATCATTCAATCCATACCGTCATCCAATCAAGATTGTTTGTGACGTACAAATGTAGTGCATCCCACTCTCGACAAACTATATAAAAAAAAATTGAAATTCACAAACAATGTATAATTAGTGAAATACCACAATATATGACCTTAATTTATAATTGATGTATATTGAAGATTAAAAATTAAATAAGTACAATATATATAAAAACCATATGTAAAATATTTTTCAATTAATCTCCATGACCATCTTATAATTACCTCTCACTTTCCTCAATCTACCTTTCCCCATCAAGTATTCCCCTTCGAATTTGTTAATGGAGTTGGGATCCCAAATGCGATCTACATGGATCTTTGTTGCAAACTTAGGAAGATATTCACTAATGTACACCATGGTTTGGTATACCATATATCCCTCCACCATAGAACCCTTAAGATGTGCTCTTTGTCTAACCAAAGCCTTCAAAAATTTCAAGTTCCTCTCAACCATCCACATTGACCTTGCGTGTACAGGTCCACACAATTCAATCTCCTCAACTTGGTGCATGAGGTAGTGTTCTTGTGCATTGAAAAATGTCGAAGGTAGAAAATTTTGCATTTCACACATTAGACGAGGAATTTTTCTCTTCCAATAATTTATATCTTCTTTATGGATTTCTTTAGATGAAAGCCATCTACAAGTGTTTCAAGGCGCAAATATATTAACGAGATTTAATAAAAATATACAGTATATTACATAACAAGTAAAATAAATGGCAATTATAAGATGTATACAACGGATTGAAAAAATATCGCTACCTACCTCATCTATTTTCCAAGATCATATATAACTTGCTTGACATTGTTGTCAAAGTTGTCTGGGAGAGATAGAGGTAGAATGTACTGCAATAATTATAAAATGATCTTTTCATTATTTTTCCAAAAAAAGTAAACATAATACAATGAAAAGTACATGCATTATACAAGTGTATATAATATACCAGAATAATTACCTTAATGAAGGTATGCCAATCATGTGTTTTCATCCCTGACCCAAATTCACCTTTCTTTGTTATTATATTGTTTATGTTCACAGCAAATCCTATGGGAAATCAAGTTTTTCGTATGACTTCTTTTATAGCATTGTTTTGTTGCTCTGTTAATAACCAAGGAAGGGCACTTATATTAATTTTGTCTCCATCGCTATTTAATTGAATGACATTTTTCATTGCATGATTGGCTTCCTGAATGTCACTACAAATTTTGACAATTTTTTCTATCATGCCTTCCATCCAATATTTTCTATAACATTTTTGTTATATTATTTATGATATGCATTGTATCAAACAAATGCACAATTTGTAGCTGCTCATAGTAGGACAACCTACTAAATTGTCTGGGATAAATTTTTAGTCTTTGTGGAAGCTGACTATTAATGCCTTGACGACCTTCATGAAGCATATAAGTTAAACAAATTAACAACGACAATCATTGTCAATTACATCATGAGTAAACACAACACAATATAAAAATATAAATTCAAAACATATCATATATGATAGATAAACAATTTGATCTGATTTATAACCTTGACGATTATTTCTATTATATTCCAACTTCCATAGGTGAGGTGTCATTCTTCATGGTTTTGATTTAGTCTCTTCTTTCCCATTGAAAATATGTTTTTAGTAGTTTGATACTTATGATTTCTATGGAGGAAGTGCCTATACTCATCAAACACCTACTTTCCTAAACTTGTTGAATGATGAGATTTCATCTTTGAACCATAAATTGGACATGTAATTTTTTCCTTTGTTTGAAGACCTACAAGATCATATATAATTGGATTAAATATGTCAATTTTTATAATTATATATAATGAATAGATTATTTTAAAAAAATGCATGATATCTACTTAAAATTAAATATTGTTAAAGTGCAATTGAACGTTATAACATACCACAAAAATGTGTTAGCCCTGGGGCATCATGAATTTTCTATACAAGCATTGCATGGAATTGAAATTATCTTTGTCCTATATGTCTAGAGATGTCATACATAGTGATGCCTTTCCATAAATTTAGTAGCTCGTCGATAAGAGGCTCGATATATACATTCATATCTTTAACTTGGTACTTACCTAGTTGAATGAACATAAACATTACATAATTATTATAACCATTGTACTGCAATATATAAAAATTAATGTACATGAATATTGAATGAAAAAAATATAAGTCATTATGCAACAAATAAGAGAAATGAGATGCTACTAAATTAAAGAAAATTGATGTAAACAAATACATAGAAAAATCATTGACAACATTATGTGCTCCCTCTTTATTGGCATCCATGGAGGAATGCTATTGTTGATAACAAAAATAGGCCACCCGAGTAAATAGATCTCAGCTCTCCAAATGGATTGACACCATCTGGTCCCAATGAAACCTTGAGATTACAAGGTTCCTCTTTAAAGTGTGGCCATTTTTCCTCCATATCCCTAAATGTAGAACCATCCACTGGAATTCAAAGAATTTCATCTCCACTTCTATTCCATGCATGGTATCCATAAATTGTGCTAAGCTTTCACACCTAAATAATCATTACATACGTGGAATAATGGGAATATAACGAAGAACCTTGCGAGGCACCGTTTTTGTTAGTTGATCTATTTGATATCTACTGATATGACATTTTGGGCATTCTATTAAAAATTCCTATTGTTTATGATATATAATATGATCATTGGGACATGCATCTATTGCTTGATACTCCATGTTGGTATCTTTCATAATGCCAGATAAATCTCGGTATGAGCGAGGTAAAATATTTGATGGTGGTAACAAAAATTCACCAATCAATCTACAACAAAAAATGATTTGTTAATATAAAGAATATTAATGGTACATATCTCATCCTTTATTTACTAGTGATGAACTAACAACAATTAAAATAGATGAAAAAAGATGACATATATGACATACCTTAACATTCGTGACATTGCTATGTTTGATAAACCATTCATAACCTTCAAGTTCAACAATAAAAATATAGCAGAGAGAAGAGTTGTTTGGGAGCCTTCATAAAGGGGCTTGTATTCCTTCTCAAGTGCAGGTAAATCATGAACATCATCAAAGTCATCTTGATCATCATGATCAACTCTACCACTAAATGTGTCATGGATCAATGTATTTGTACCATCATCTTCTACTGTGTTTTTTGGCGCATGATCATCTTCTTCCATAGAATCATTAACTTCATCTTTGATATTCACAGTTCCATGTTCATCCGCTTGCAAAACCACATTCTCCAGGCTGTGATAATCCATATCATCTACCCTAGGGCACCACACCTTTATAATAATTATAGACACAAATAAACCATGATCATGATCAAGTGATTATATATATATAAAATGTTCAAATGATATAAAAATTTACAAATTCAATCAATATAAACACATATAATGAACAACTTACCAATGTACGATAATCATGCCCCCCTTCAAGGTGACCATGCTGCCTACAATGTTTATCAGCTGTTGTGATTAAAAGTCATCTCATCTTTAATCCCTTGCAATTATTGCAAGGACAATAACATTTCCCATCACCCTTTCTTTTCAATCTAGCCCATAATCTATCAAGTGTCTCTTCATTTTGTTTTGGACTAATATTATTTGACATGATTTTTCTTTACCAAGCTTGACTATTTAGATCTTCAAAAAATATCAAACTCACACTGCAATAATTTTTATTCATAGACAGGTAACAAAATCTAATAATTTTGACATTTTACACCAAAAAAACTTGGCATGCAACCACCCTTGCAAAAGAGAAGATAGTATGAAGTTAATGATCCCAAAAAGCACTTTAAAATGCTAATTCAAAAACTTATTAAATTCTAATTTTACTATGAATTCCAACCGTTAGACTCCTAAAATCAAAATATTGAACTTGATCGCAAATTTCCTACAACGATGGAGGTAGCGAGCTAGTAAGAGAAAGTGACCCATTCCTAAGAAGCAACAAATTAAAATCATCATTGCTAATGTCAATACAGATTTATCCTTTTAGTTAAAGATGCAATGTGTCACTTCTTATGACGAGCTTATCCTTAGGGCCCTCAACATTGAGAGATCCCTAATCGCACAAGGAAGCACACACTAGTAGAATTTGGAAAATAAATGACTAGGTGACTAAAAATTTTAGTCACAACAATTAAAAATGACTAAATTTTGCTCATTTTTTGTAACTTCGCTATAAATGAGTAAATAAATTACTAGTTTTGTCATTGATTAAAAAATATTTAGTCACAAATAAAAATGACTAAATAGTTAGTTATTTATTTAGTCACAATCCATTTGAATAAATCATTTAAGGAATCAAGAATATAGCCCGCCAAAATACTCTAAGAATTTAATAAACATACCCTTAAACTTTTGTCAAAATCTTATTTTTAGGTGTAGCCCACCAGAATGGAGTTTTCATTTTAATAAACATACTCTAAAACCTTCGTAAAAACATTATTTTCAAGCATAGACCGCCAAAATGGAGAAGTGTTTCAGTAAAGAATGACAAAGAATGGTGAGGATATTTGTGTGAAAGGAGGCATAGGATTCATTGTTGCTTATCTCATTCCTGCTCTGCTCAACAAATCTTACATTGTTTCTGCTACTATTTGTAATCTAGGTATTTACTTGACATATATTTGCATAATCTCAAATTCCTTCAGAGGCTTTTGAAGTATCAATGTATCCTATATAGGGTTTAGAATGATTTATTTTAATTAAAAAATAAAATAAATGATGTATTTCCCTGTAATTAGATAATGTGGAGATCTCCTAAATCTACCCCAGCACACTATCCTCTTTGGCACTATATTAATTACTCCAACTACTAGTGTTTTGCATGTGACATCTTTAATATCTTCATGATTGTGGCTTTTAAATAGATCTCAATATTTGCTTTAATCCTTTTCATGGTAACCCTTGATTTCCATAATCCACCTTCAATCTCTTCTAAGAACGTTGTCTTAAGCTAGACTACATAGTATGCATATAAAGCAAGTCCTTCATACCTGCCATTGTTCCAAACCACCACTCACTTCTTTGCTTAAAATGTTGCCTCCATAAGTACAATAGCATATTTTAAAATCATGGTTTCCAGTGATTGACCATTAGGGTCACCACTTTCATCAAGATACAATGAGATTTTTGTCTTCAAACTCAAGGCATTATGCAAGATAACATTGTGAATTGTTTGTTGTGTAGGATTTGATTTTCTTGCACATTTACTACTTTGCTAACTTCCTTTAAGATTGGGTATTGTACCCTTAGTTACAATCTCAAACAACTCACTCAATATCACTTGAAGATTCCTTTCATGAGCATCCTTCTATAAAATCAAACTATGCCCTATAGACTACCTACTTACTACAAGGGACTCATTGTTTCATGGTATTGTAGATCTTAAGATCCTTCAACCTTATTGACACTACTTCACAGTACACAAGGTATTATTCACTATTCTCCCATCTTTGATGAGTCTCAAAACACTGCTCAAGCATGCAATCCACTACCTCCATTATACATTAATGGCTAAGAAGAAACATTGAACCTATGATTACCACTGTTAGTTCATTTGGACAGTCATTCCCTGATTGCATTTTCCTTATCTAACACTACCTAAAACATTTGAAAAACCCGTAAGGTCAGCAAAGGGGTAAGGAAACTCACTGTTAAAATCTCCACTTTACAATGCAAGGTTTGAGCTTTATTATCTTGTCAATGCTCAGCCTCTTTTTGACTATCACATCTCAAGTGACTATCATTCTTCTTACTGTAGATTGTATTTACAAATATCAATAAGCTACATAGTGTGCTTGTTATTGGCTACAATCTTTAGATTGCAAGATTTTGTTATTAGCTATAATGTCTCAATCTTTCTAGTATTGCAACCTCACTAATCCGCTAGAGTTATTATTTATGTTTTTACAGAGGCCTAGGGTTTGTACCCTAATCATGCTCTTACCAATGCTTCTATTGGTATTAAAAAATAACCTTAAATCTTGGGCCAAAAAATTAGTTGTCTTGACAAAGTTGTGGTATGATCTTGGATTGTATCCTAGAGTGTGTGAGAAGCTTGTGTTTGATCATTAAGGTATGTAAACCTGATCAAGGAAATGTATCCTATATAGCATGGGTCTTGCTTTAATACTTTCCATAATGGTTATTAGCAAATCACATTATTATAGTTTGTGGTAACCTAAGATTGCATTCAAGTATGTAACAAACTTGGTTTGTAGTTTAATCTATACACTTTTAAGTAACATTCATAAGGTTTAGAAAATCTTGATCACTCTCTAGAATAGCCCATTAAACATGGGTTGTGCTTGAATGCACTACATAATTTATATAACACAACCACTCTACATATCAACTAGAGTTATAGGCTATTTATTGCAGCAAGAGGTAATCACTCTTGGATCATGCTATAATTACATCGTAACTTGTTAAACTTGAGACAACCTGAATGCACCCAATGATGATTGACACCTACATTATACAACCTAAATTAACTACATTATATGAGTGCCTCCATTTCTATCACAACATAGCCACATTAAACTTGGGTCACACATGAATGCATCTTGTATTTTTTATAGCACAACTGTTCCACATGACCAATAGCATTATGGATCACATAATTACAGTCACAAGAATTTGTTCCTGTGGTCTTATGGTGATTCCACACAATAAAATCTGGACATGAAATTCTCAAAACCCTAAACCTCTAAAAATGAAATCTAATGAGATGTTACTTTAAAATATGATTTTCAAACCTGGAACTACAAATCTGACTTCACAATTGAATTCTGCAAAAAGACAATGACTACCCTCAACCTGGCGATATCTTTCTTGCATTTTTTCTAATTTTTCCCAAGAAAATTGTCCTTAGTTCTCCACAAACTATCTCAAGTAGACCAAAACACTGTCACAATAAATCAACGAACTCACTTTTCTTTATGTCGGCCACAATTTGATTTTTTCTTATTTTTCATGTTTGTCAACATTTTGACAAAACTGATAGTCAAAATTTTGACGAACGTTGGGGATAAACTTTCAAAAAATTGAAAATTACACATCAAAATTTACAAGCACCTAATAATACATCAAATTATACATATTTCATCAAAAAAATTCATCGAATTTTGCAGTCAAATGAGTTAGTGTCAATAGATGAATTATCAAGGTAGAGGATTAGGCCTACATGAACAAGGTATCTTAGAACTAGTGCAAATTATTGGAAATCCTAAGCATCAAGGTCTTGGTTATTCAGTACTGGGGGAAACTTCATCTCAAGTAAACATCAACATAGGAAGCACGAAGAATCCTTATGATGAAACTAGTGCCAATACTACAACCAAGCACATCATGAATCTTCACCCACCCATCACCCCATCCACAAATTGGGACCAACATCAAAAGAAAGATTTGAATCAAATCAAAAAGAACATTATCAACGCAAAACAAGCAAAGGAGCATAATGGAAAAATCAAATATGTACATGGATACCAAAGAATACAAAGAAATATTATCCCTATCAAAATCCATTGGTCAAAGAAACTATGGGGAAAAATATAAAAAGGAAAAGTATCCATCAAAGATGTCTACAAAGGAAAAAAAAGGCTTCTCAAGCAATGTGCAAAGTATATCAAGCAGTTGGTACAAATTCCATACACACTTCCATATCCACCCATTACTACTCATCTTCCCAAGTTTGGAGAGTCAAAGGTTCCAATTTGTCAACCAATCCATCTCCTATTCCTAAACACATAACACCATCCACGCCTCCACACATGATATCTAATTCTCACATTGACCATGTATTGGAAACATTCCTTCATCATAAGGATTTAGAGGGCACTCTATTGTGATGTGCACATAAATAAAAAGTTAACTCCTATATCAATAAAGCAGATTAGGAATCTCAAAAGTTGAATTCAAGTGTATGTATCTTAGCAAAGAAACTTCTTCAAGCAGGCTATCAATGGCACATCATGACAAAAGCATCTACATCGACACCACAAATTGGTTCAACATGAACTTAAAATCTTTCAGAAAAATACAAAAAATAAATAAATATGAAAATATAAAGAAATCAGAAAAAGGATTTGAAAATAGTAAAGATAAAAATTGTCCTGTAGTGAAAACCACTATGTTGGTGTTTTGGGTAGGTACCATGATGAAAACTTGGCAAACAAGCGTCATGTGTAGATTTGAGCATCTACATGCACTAGTTCAGGTGGAATCATCTCATCCTATCCATAATAAATCTAGCATTCCATCCATCTTATTCATAATAAATCCATTCATCCATAAACCATTGATCCAATCTATTTTCATCCATCTACTTCCATAGTCCAAATTATCTTGATCTTGACAAAGTTTGGTGCACACTTTACACTTGCTTATGGCAAACATCTTGACATGAGTCATTTTCATTTATCCTATCCTATGCAACATTATCTAATCCATGAAGCACTATCCAAATGAGCATCCTCTATTTGAACACCTTATCTTATCGCAAGATAAACCATATCCATCCATCCATACATCTGTACAAGCATCCACCCATGGCATTCCATACATTGCTAGACACTAGGGGCAGCTATTTACATCCTACTTCGGGAATACATCTTGATCTATATCCTCCAACTTATGTGGTGATTCAAACATTGGAAAACATAAAATCAAATTGGTCAAAGCATTTATGGGCCAAAATCTAAATCACTAGCCCATGGCATATTTTGACTAGAAGATATTTCTTATCAAATTTTATCTTTAATCGAACATTGATACAAACAATCAATATTAGTTACATCCAACATGTGATTCAACGTCACATCAAATCATTGAAACATATTTTGTTCCAAACCAAGCTTCAAAATCTTGATCAATCAAATCCAATCAATCCATCATCTCAGGATATCCTTCCCAATCCTCATGTTGCTTAACACTATCTTCACATTGTTGTGTATCCTCAACAATGTTATTATCAACAATCCATCAATCAAATCCAATCAATCCCTCATCATCTTAGGATATACATCACAATCCTTGTGTTGCTTAACACTATCCTTGCATTGTTGTGTATCCTCAACAATGTTATCATCATCAATCCATCGATCCGATCAATCAACCTTAGCTTGTTTTTCAAAAAAATCCCAAAATAGATCATTGATATAATATCCATATCCAAATCGTCAAAATCATGCGAAAAATCCAAAAAATATTGAAAAAAAAAAAACCAAAACCCAAAATCATATCAAAATAGAAAACTGTCAAAAACATGCTATTTGAACTACGTCACCTCTGAGCTTAAACGTAGGAAAGGCTAATCTTTGATAAGCCCCTGAGACACAAAATCCAAAAACATTCATAAAATCTCATAAAACAAAAAAACATTGGAAATTTTGAAAATAAAAACATTTGTAAAACATCTTGAAAATACCAAAAATAGCCTTAAATTTTTTCAAAAACATCAAAAACATCCAAATATTTGAAAAAATCCATCCATCCCATTTCACTTGCATCTACAATAAATATCCACTCATAATAAATCAATCATCACCCTCAACCTTTGGTAAAACAATCAGAAACAAGTCTAGCTATTTGAAAGTAAAAACTTAAACATCAAGGTCTTAAGTCTAGATCAGTAAGTAAACACATTGGTCAATTCTTGGTACCAATAGCCTATCATCTGATCAATCTCATCATCATTTGATAACATCAATTTCCTAGGATGCATCCTTCCTATAATGGACATCAACATCAAGCATCACTGTAGTTTAGTCTTGACTAGAGGTATGAAGAACATTAGTTAGTTTGTTTGCTTTATCTTTGTATTTTGGCTTATCTTATTACACTCATTTCAATGACCTCTCGATGATGTCCCAAACGAAGTTATTTAGAGAGAAAGGAATGGGGAAATGATCATTATCTTTTTATCTGTTGTGCTTGTTGGATGTTCTTGTAATATAACCTTGGTCATGTGTGCTTTGTTTGGTTTGAAGGGAGGGTGTTTTAAGTGTCTTGTTGACCACATAGGAAAGCTTTCCTTTCTATGTTTTGGTTCGAGATGTTTGGAATATCTAAACTGCATTCTAAATAAGGTTCTATATGTTAGGTGTGAACAAGAGCACTCCTATATGATTGTTAAGTCAAAGTCCATCACACTAGGTGCAACACCATCCTAGTTCTTTATACCTTGATGCATTGTGCCTATGTGTGTTATCAAACATAAGGTAGGTAGCCCTTTTAAAGTCCCAATTCCTAATAAGAAAATCATCCATCTCTCATCATCATCTCTAATAAAGTTGGCTTGTTGGATCCTCTTGTCATTATCTCATTTCTTATTTTTTCTCTTCACGCTAACATCATACCATGACAGTTAATCACAAAAATCATTGCTAATGCATCCATCCTACATCCACAAACTGTCAGCATGTTGCATATCATATCATATCATATAGGAAACACTGACCATCTCACATGCATTACATTTTCATCATTGCATAATATAGATATGTTAGTCTAAGCATCTCATAAACCATACATTTACATAAAACATCCATTGTATAAATCATATAGGCATCATCACATCATCCATCTCAAATACAGTGCATCATAATTTTACGTTGTTTAGGATAATATAGATTGGTTATTCTAATCATATTAAAACCATCTCATTTTCATCATCATCATAACCATCCATACATCCATCTTGAACCTCTTTGTCACGAGATCGACCCTCAAATCAAACTTTTCGCTCGATCTCTCGAGGGGGAAATGTACTAGTATACTTCTTTCCGCTAGGGCATCCAAAAAAATCATATTTTTTTTGAAATTTGACCAGAGAAAGATTATTCTTTGAACCAACACAACAAGTACATTGCTTCAAAGAGGGGCAAAATGTAGACATGTAAAATGTACCGATACACCTGATCCTGATTTTACTAACATCGCTTCATCCTAAATCATCTCCTTTCCTAAGTCATTTAATTGAATAATCCTTCTTCAATTAAATTCATCACATTTCATCTCTTAATTAAATAAATCAATTTTATCTAATTAAGACATCATCTCCTATTAATTAAATAGATCAATTTTATTTAATTAGCTTCTATAGTCTCTATTTAATTAAATAATTCATTTTATTTAATTAAATCTCTAAAGTCATTCTATTAAATTAAATAAATTAACATTTTTTTGATTTTATCTAACATCATCCCCTTTAGTTAAATAAATCAAAATCTTTATTTAATTAAGTCTAAATCATTTTCTTCTTATTTTGATTTATTTCAATCCAAAAGTCTAAGTCAAAATGGTCAAATCAACTGACCTCCTTTTAAATTAATCAAATCCTAATTAATCTTAATCTTAATCACCAAATCCTCTAGATTTTGCAACTTTCTCATGAAAATCATTTTAATTGATTTATTAAATCTTGAATTACTTTCAAAAAGGCATCAATATTGGAATATTCTCCAAGTTTGAAAAATCCCTCCAAAAGGGTTTGTACATCCAACAAGGCATTTAAGACCTCTTACATGTCCTTTTTCCTTGAGCCAAGTGGCATTAACTTCATTTTCTCCTCCCTCCAACATGTCATTTCATCCATTTTAAAATTTCACCTAATTGCATTTAATTGCACAATGACCAAAATGTGCTCAACCTTTGTCCACTCACAATTTGACAAGTGGTTGAACATGCTATTGGTTGGTCGTTTATCCCACATTCATCCATTTTTCCTATTCTTCCATCCTTCTCATTTATAAATAAAAGGTTATCATTTGTATTTTGGATCCACAACTTCATACAAAGACATTATCTTCATATTTTGAATTTTTTCATCCATTGTTCATCCATTTTTCAAGTTTCATAGCTAGGTTATGCAGGAATTTCTCCAAGGAAGCATCAAATCTTCATCAAGTTATCACCAAGCTTACAAGGGATTGGGAAAGGGACATTTTCCACATCAAAATGACACCAATTCCCCCATGGGATTGAGAGTTTGTTTGCATTAGCTAGGATTTGATTTTTTTTCATTTGTGTTCTTCATTTCCATTTCTTATCTTGTGCATTTCAAATGAATTCTATGGGGAATGTTGATTTAACTTGCATATTGATCTAATTGTGTAATTGTTTGTTGTGTTTGTGTAGGTCTATAATCGACATTCATAGTTACTAGGCTTGACACAACTGTTTGACAACTTGTTGCCATGTTTGAAGTCATAATTCAAAAATCATCCATTTGAAATGCTTAATTCCCAAGATTTCCAAAACTAGAAACCGATCAAAACTCATTGTCCATCCAATCATACCTTGGAAACATTTAGATTTGTGGATTAAAAAGCCAATTAACCTAAAAGACTATCAAAAACATTGAATATTTCTAGATTAGCACATTCATCCTTTGTTCTAGTGCATTCACTTCATCTCCTAGAGCATATGTGTAATCTTGTAGTGCATCTACACATTGTTTTAGTGAATTGAGTCCTTTTTTCTAGCACATTTGCAGATCCTTTTAGCGCATCCATATCTGGATCACCCAGTTAAAATCATCATACTTAGGGGTAGTCTAGCATATACGTGGCTTCTTCTGGCACATTCAGTCTATTTTCTAGTGCGTGTGAGTCATCCTCTAGTGCATAGAGCCCAAATTTTAGTGCATACAACCTCTCTTCTAGTGCATACACATAATATTTTAGCACATTGGGTTAATTTACTAGTGCATCCATGCAATTTTATAGTGCATCTGTGCAATCTTTTAGCACATCCAAACACTGTTTTAGCGCATCCAATAAATGCAAAACCTGAGAGTTAAATTCATTTCCTGTTACACAGTTTGAGTTAGAATTAAAGATATTTTCTAGAATAGAATCATTCCTTAGGTACAACAGAGTCTTACACTTGTTAAAACTAACCTCCACAAGTGGACTTCTTCAAACTAAACTAAGATCTAACATCTCAAAGTTCCTAAATCATCAAACCTCTCACATCTATGATTGTTAAACCAAGTTTCATCATCAAGATTTGTCATCCTTTCATCACGAAATGAAGTTGTATAATTAGATTAAATTTAGTCTTATCAATAGAATTTGTCATTCTATTTGACTTAGTTTTATCCTTGGAACTCTTCCAAACAAAGATCAAAGTTTAGTCAAATTATAACACTTCTATGCCCATTCAAACAAGATTACAAAAGCATCAACTCAAGGAAAAATAACTTTAAACTCAAAACACCATGGCTAAAGCTAAAGAAAATATATTTCATAATCTCCACAACACTGAAGGTGAGGAAATAACTGAGGAATACATCCAAGATGCTCAACAAGATCCAAATTTCCACAAGTTCCTAGAAAATATTTTTGAAAGGCATGGAGAAAAATACTTCCTAATGTTGGCTAATCAAGGTATCAAACTTCCACCTAAATTTGATGTTAATAAATTGAAAGCACCTCCTAAAAATCTTGAAAATGATTCATAAAATACAAACCAAGTGGCTGCATTAACACATCAAATGAAAAACCTCCAACAAAAAATTCTTGCAATGCAAAGGGGAACCTCAAAAAGATACTTGATACAAGACATTTGTCCATATCCTTTTGATCAATATATCAACATGATTCCTTTTCCCAAACATTGTGAATTCCCAAAGTACGATAAGTACAATGGTAAAATAGATCTGATAGATCATGTGAGGGAATTTCAAACCATGAGTCTTGAATTTGCACACGAAGAAATTTACTTGATGAGATTGTTTCCATGAAGCCTAGGTGGACAATGCCTTGAATGGTTCTCCAAACTTGCAGCGCCAATTAAAACCTTTGAAGAATTGGTTAACAAATTCATCACTCAATATTCTTACAACATCCAACACAAAATAATGATGAAAGACCTTTGCAACTTGAAACAGAAAAAGGGTGAATCATTCCTCACTTTTCTGCAAAAATGGAGAAGATTGTTTGGAAGATATTCTCATAGCATACCTGAAAAGGAAAAGATGGAAATATTTATTGATAACCTAAATGACGATATGAGCTATATATTGGAATTACAATGCCCACCTACCTTTGAAAAATTGATTGAAAATAGAATCAAAATTGAAGAAGCTTTGGTCAAAAGAGGAGTCATAAAAATTTACAATGAAAACAACTCAGCAAGCTCCTCTAACAATTATAATAGTATTTATAAACTAAAGTTTTGGTAACAAAACAAAAATGTTGGTAACAATGATGGTGCAATTGAAACACAAAATGCAAAACCAATATTTAATCTGACAACAACTACCACGAAAACCAATCAAAACAACAATCCAACTAGCAATCAAAACAACAATCAAGGTAATGCTAAATCTAAAACACCACCATATCGAACATCCTCCAATCGAAGAAGATTCACTCCTTTGGGACAATCATTAGAATCAACATTAAAGGAGCTTCTTGTAACCAAGGTTATAACATTACCAGAGGCAATAAATTGGGAACCACAAGTTAAACCTTCATGGTGGAATGATGCACATTATTGTTACTTTCATAGAAATAAAGGACAATAAAACCAATGATTGCATGCAATTGAAACATTTGATACAAGACTTGATTGATAACAAGACCATATTTGTAGAAGGACCCCAAATGAACAATGATCATGGAGTGTTCAAGAATCCTTTACCAAATTATGAAAAAGGGGAGTCTTCTTCATCAAATACCAAGGGAAAAAATGTGAACTATATTTATGATTCTACCATTCATTGTGTTGAGGTAGTTGAAGATCAAACCAAGGACATCAAAATCAAGGGCCAAAGAAACATTGTTACAACTGAAACTCATCACCACGATATCAACACCAAACCACATCATATTAATCACATTACACCAATAAATTTGATCGCAAATATTGCCACAAGTGAATCAAATTAATGTCTTTAAAATTAGAGAAAAGTAAGATGATCCACCAGTCAACACAATCACAAGAGGGAAAGCTAAAGTAACATTGAAAGGAGTTTCCTCCTCTACATCCAAAGAAACTATTTTCCTTGCAACTCAATATAACATAGTTGATCAATTACAAAAAATACCAGCTCAAATATCCATATTGGAACTACTCAAAATCTCACCAACTTAAAAGGAAATTTTAGAACAAGCTCTAGTAGCCACCATAGTACCAAATAACCTAGAAGTTTTCCAATTCCAAGCTGTGGTGGGACACTTGACTGCATCTCATTGCCTATCATTTTCTGAACATGATGATGTATCAATCAACCATCCACATAACACTGCCCTCCACATTGAGGTTCTAATTCACAAACACTAGGTCAAACATGTTCTAATAAATGGTGGAGTTGGTCTAAATATTTGTACTTTAAAACTTGTCCGTGCACTTGGATATTCTAAAAATTCTATTGATCCTAGAAGGAAAATCACCATAAAAGCATATGATGATGAAGAGAGATCCTCCCAAGGTTTGATTGTACTACCAATTCAAGTGGGACCAGTTGTCAAAGATATAATATGCCAAGTGTTGGAGAAGGAATTGACATACAACATACTCTTGGGATGTTTGCAGATTCATGATATGCAAGCAATTCCCTCAACGTATCATTAGTGTCTACAATTTCCTTTCAATTGGAAATAAATCACTATTTCAACTAATTCCAACAATCCACAATATTGGAACACACTCAAAACAACCCAAGATACTTTTTTGCCACATAACAGGGAAGCTACACCTCCTAGTTCATCCAACAATGAAAGACAACTGAATTCCTTGTCAAAATGGGTTGAGAAAAAGGACCAATCAAAGGATAAGGGTATCAATGATTCCACTATCAATCCATGAAGGTTAATCAAGTTTTTTTATCAAATCAGCTTGAGGAGAAAGTTCAATCAAAAGATAAAGGCGTTAGTGATTCTACTCCATCAGATCATGAAAGACAATTAAACTCCTTATCAAAATAGGTTGTAAAGGTACAATTGAAAGAAAAAGGCATGGGGGAATACTTATTTGAGCAATCATTGTGTCTATCACAACTCTTATCTTCTCCCAAGTCATATGGATGGCCATCCACATCAAAACAACAATTCTCACAACCAACCACTCTCTTTGATGGAAAGTTTGTAAAAGCTGGTACTTTAGTGGATGAATCAGAAGACAAGGATGTTTTGAATTGGTTGTACAAGGATGAAGAACAATCACAAGCATCAACCTCCTATGTACAAACAGAGCAATATGGAAAAGGGAAGATAATCCTAGAAAGGATGGAATATGAGGGAAAAGGTCCTATGGGTAAAAGAAAAGAAGGCATCATAGAACCGATACAACCCATCACAATGAATTCTAAGGAAAAGATGAGACTAGGATATAGAGAAGAATCAAAACAAGAAACTAGGTAGTAGGTTATTGAGAGATAGTTCTGAAACAGATTCCAATGAATATGGATGGGATTCCCTCTCTGAAGAGTCTTGTCATGATAAGGAAATTGATGTAATACAAAATTATACACCAACACATATGGAGGGACAGAGCTCGAGTTCTAGACCACTTGAAATTGGATCACATCATATTGATGACTCAAGTGAAGATTGTCATGCTTCGAGCAAGATAGATACTTCGAAAGAGAGTAACATCATAGACCTCGATATTGCTATTGGACACTTTGAAGAAGTTTCCATCATGACACTCACCCCTTTTGACCTTAGCCAATCTGACGATTCCTTGCCATTGATACACCGTAAATTGATTGACTGGGACTAAAATAAGCTACTCGACATACCTGTCTTTCCAAATGATGATGCCATTGTGAACTTCCTTTGCTCTAACAATCCTAAAACATGTTCCACCAGTGAATCTCATAACAAAGCTTCAGACAAGGGGAGTGCCAAATCTCTCAGCTGCAAAAAAATGAATATAAAAAATTGATATTGTGGTGCAAACCATTTAATGGTAGTATTAGATCAAGAAAAAGTAAAAATAAAGAGTGCATCTGACGGTGAAAACCTCTCTGAGGCACTGAATGATGGGATATTTGACTCTTCTCAATCACTATCATGAGAGATCTTTAGTGTTGATTAAGCCCACAAAATTCATCAACGTTAGCACAACTAAAATAGTCAAGACTTTACATCTGGCAACATCCATGACAGAGGAAGAAAAACTAAGCTTCACTAAATTCTTGGAAGAGAGGCAAGTCAACTTTGCTTGGTCCTACATTGACATGCCAGACATAGATCTAGATCTTATCATGCATCATTTATCACTACCACTTGGAGTGAAGCCAGTGAAGCAAAAGTTGAGAAAAATGCATCCCCATATCACCCTCTTGGTGAAAGATGAATTGAAGAAGCTACTGGTTGTGGAATTTATTAGACCTATTGACTATGCTGAGTGGATATCAAATATTGTGCCAGTTTCAAAACTAGACAAAAGCATCAAGATATGTATGGTCTTCAGGGATCTTGATAGGGCTTTACTGAAAGATGACTTTCCTTTTCCTAACATTGACATCATCGTAGATTTGATAGTGGGTCATGCAATGCTATCACTTATGGATGAATTTTTAGGTTACAACTAGATAAAGATAGCACCAAAAGACCAAGAGAAAACTGCTTTCACATGTCCTTGGGGCACATTTTGCTAGAACGTAATGCCTTTTGGGTTGAAGAATGTTGGGGCTACTTATCAACATGCAATGACTACCATCTTCCATGACATGATGCACACCTTTATGGAAGACTATGTAGATGAATTGTTGGAAAAATCATTCACTAGAGAGGGACATATGGAAATTTTAGACAAGATCTTCACCAAACTGGAGAAATTCAATGTGAGGTTAAACCCCAAGAAATACTTATTTGGCATGACATCAACCAAACTTTTGGGATATATAGTATCGTCTAAAGGCATTGAGGTGGATCCTGCAAAAGTCAAAGCCATCATGGAGATGCCTCTTCCTAAGAATATCAGCCAACTCAGATCTTTACAAGGAATATTCCAATCTATTAGGAGATTCATCACATAACTGGCTAATAAAACTCATCCTTTCAATCACTTACTACACAAGAATGTCTCTTTCAAATGGGATGAAAAGTGTTAAGAAGACTTTAATCAATTGAAATAGTATTTGATGTTTCCACCTATACTAGTGCCACCAACTAAAGGAAATCCATTATTACTCTACATTGCAACAACTGAAGTATCTTTGGGTGCTTTACTGGCATAGGAAGATTCTAAGGGAAAGGAAAGGGAAATTTATTACATCAACAGAACTTTGAATGGCTATGAGATGAACTACACATTTATTGAAAAAGCTTGTTTGGTGGTAGTATTTGCTACTCAACAACTAAGACATTACATGTTGACTCACACCAACAAACTCATAGGGAAAATTGATCCATTGAAGTACTTACTCAACAAAGCTTCCTTGACAAGAAGACTAGCTAAGTGGGTAATGATATTGAGCGAGTTTGATATATAGTATGTGGATAGGAAAAAAATCAAAGGTCAATCCATAGTGGATCAACTAGTTGAAGCACCACTACAAGATGATCATCCAATGAGCATTGCATTTACCGATGTTGATGTCCTAACGATGTCAACACAATAGTGGATGTTATACTTTGATGGCTCTTACACACAACATGGATCAAACACATGAATCTTATTTGTCACGTCTCAAGGAAACACCATTCCAAATTCCTACAGGTTAATGTTTCCTTGTACTAACAACACAACCGAGTATGAAGCATTGATCATTGGAATCAAAGTAGCAGTAGAATGGAAGATCATAGAGTTACATGTCTATGGTGATTCCCAACTAGTCATTAATGATTTGTAAACTAGGAAGTTAAAGTTTTCCAAAACTTGATCCAATTACAAATTTAATTCCCGATCCAATAGTAATGCATGATTATGTATCTTAACCATTGAAATTATGAAACTGAGTAATCTTTTCAAACACTTTAAATCAATTATCTATAATAACATTCATGAGAGAGCATAATACTGAAATAAATGAGAGAACGAGAAAGAGATAGAAGAGAGACACAAACAACTTGATAATGGAGTTCGCTCAATTTGAGCATCGTCTTTGGGTCCGCTTCTCAACGTTGGATCGCTTTATTGATATCGCCAAGCTTCAATAGCCTTCTTACAATATCCAAGCTTTAATCACTCACAATCTCTCTTTGCAATTTTACAATTTTTTGTGTAACAACACCTTGTAATTTCTCTCCCAAAAATTCCTCAAAAGAGTATAAAATTTTCTCTCAAAAAACACATCTGAATTATTTCTCCACAAAATGCATGAAGGCCCTATCACATCACCTTCTTTTATACATAAATCTTGCATATGGGGTTAAAAACCACCATAATAAATAAAATAACAATTTAACCCCCCTCCTTTGGCTTTTATAATTATAAGCCTTACAAAAAAGACACTAACCCATCTATATAAAACAATAACTTCCCCATTTTAAAAATAAAAACATTAAACAACGCCTTAATAAAACATTTGGAATTTGTTTTTTAATCCCTTGTCTTATTATATTCACAGGCTATTTGAGTTTATGGGGTTGAGTTTAAAAATAAAATAACAATTTAGTGTTATTTTAGGAGGTTTTGTTTTTTTTTCACATGAGTTAATTTTCTTTGATTTTTAGGAGATTTGGATCCCACCAAATCCGATTGGGATCCCACAAAATCTGATGGATTTTTGTGAGATAAAATAATCCTCCACACCTTATTTTCAAAAATAAAGCATGGTACTTGAATTTTGTGAGATTTTTGCCACATCACTTGCAACTCCCACGTCACCATCTAGTCAATTGCCATGTTACATGCTGACATCATCATTTTGACTAAAACTTTGACTGGCTCTATTTTCCTCATACAGACTCCCTTTTCGAAATAGAGGATAGTTTTGGAATCAGCACGACAAGCACTACGGCTTGGTGTCATTTTTGCTTGGATTTGAGACAATCAAATTTCACCTTTTTGAATGCTTAATTCGCCTGTTTGACCAAACCTTTGACCAAGCATAACTCTGGCATATGACCTCCTTTTGATGCAATTCAGGTTGTGTCGGGATCATGTCAGTGAGCTCTATCCAATGATGCCAAGTTTGAGAGATTTTGAGACTGTGATATTTTTGAGATTCTTGGATCCTCCTAGATCAATTAATCAGGTGAATGATGATTACTAGACAAAAGATGATAAATTGATGCCAGATAAAAGAATGGTTGATGACTTTAAAAAGTAATTTGTGGATATCAAATTTGAGTAGATTCCTAGAGGTGATAACAAAGTTGTTGATGCTATGGCAACCATTGCTTCTCTCTTACAAATACCTAAAAAGCGAGTCCATTATGAGTTCATGGTGGAACAATTGTTTAACCCCACCTATGATAACCCCGAATCCCAATTCATATACCATTTAGTTGAGGCTACACCTATCTAAAAGATAATACCCTCCCACTGATTTATCTCAAAACCAAAAATGAAACTTTATTTGACAAGAAGCTTGACATACTCTGATAGCCAATTTACTTTATCAACGAGTTCTTGATGGTACTCTCCTTCAGTGTCTTGAATGCAATGAATTTGAAAATGCTTTACATGAGGTTCATGAAGGTATCTGTGGCACACATTCAAGTGGCCTAACTTTAGCTAAGAAACTCCTATGTTTAGGGTATTACTGGCCAAATATGGAGGATTCTTTTCAATATATCAACAATTTCAAAAAAATTCAAATTCATGGAAACCTAATACATGCACCAGCACAAGAGTTACAACCATTCACATCAACATGGCCTTTGTGTCAGTGGGGATTGGATCTTGTAGAAAAAAATCATCCATCTTCATCAAATGGATAGAAGTTCATCATCATAGCCATGAAGTACTTTACACATGGATTGAAGTTATTCCCCTAACCACCATCATAGGAAAAAAAATTGTGTCCTTCATCCTGAATTATATCATCTGTCGATATGGCATTCCTCAATCCATTATCATGAATAACAAAAAACCTTTCAAGAATTAGGATGCCCAAGAAATTTTTGAGAGGTTTCATATCCAACATTGGTTTTCTATACCATACTATCCTCAAAGAAACAACCAAGTAGAGGCCTCAAACAAAACCTTACTAAAAATATTGAAGAAAACCGTCAACAATGCTAGACATGATTAGAACATTCAACTAAATGGGCTTCTTTGTGGGCTTATATAATGAGTATCCACACCTCAATAGGAGCCACACCCTATGCTCTAGTCTATGGATTAGAGGCCATTCTACTTATTGAGTTTGGACTACCATCACTCTGTGTGTCACTAAAAGGGATCATTTCAGATGAAGATTAATGGGTGTCTAGACTACAAGAGTTAGAACTATTGAATGAGCATCATCATCAAGATGTCGATCACTTGAAAGCCTATCAATAGAGGATATATAGAAGTTACAATCATAAGGTCAAACCAAGAACATTTTAGGTGGGTGACTTAGTCCTAAAAGAAAATCCCTGTAATCAACAAGATCGAGAAAAAAAGGGGAAATTTGAACCAAAATGGCTAGGTCCCTTTATTTTTGTATCAATATTTAGATTAGGAGTATATCATTTGTCTACGCCTGAAGGGGATTTGTTTGATGAACCCCTCAATAGCCTACATCTCAAGAAATTCTACACCTGACTCATCTAGTGCATTGGTAAAAGTCCATGAAAAATAAAAAAACATTAGAAAATGTCCTAAAAAAATGGTTACCTTGATGAAAACTTGGAAAACAAGCATCTTGGTAACAACAAAAAAAATCAAAAAAGAGAAAAATACAAAAAAAGTGAAAAATCAGAAAAATAAAAAAAATCTAAAAATCTGAAAAGGTGCAATAAAAAAAAATTATGAAAACCTGGCAACATGTGCTATTTTTGATAGGCTAGCTTTTCCATCTATTTGAGCATGCCGACCATTCACGTTCGCCATTCACTTTCTCCATCATTCTGCTTATCATCGAAAAACCTCATGTACATATCCTAGCATCGCGGTCATGTCTCACCCTAGATTGGGGGAAAAATCCTGAACTCGCCGAGGGAAATAAACTTTGAGCTTAAACCAATAAACAAACAGCAGTAGGACAAAACAACAAACACAATGATCATAGTACAACCCAAAATTGAACATCAATCACCATTAGTAACACATCAACCATTCAAATCAAATAACCAAATCAATCAAATCAAAACAAACTTTAAATGGATGATGTTCCTTCTGAATCATGGCTTTATCACTTTGGTATGAATGTTCAACTAGTGTACTTTGATTTTTGTCATCATATCTTTGGAGCACCTCAATGATGTATTGAACTAGAGGAGCCAGGAAGGAGTATGATTTTTCTTTGTCTACTATTTGTGAGTTGACCATTACTACTATGCAAATTGTTGTGAAATGTGGTATACAAAGTATCATTGATGATATTCTGAATTTGCATAGGAACATGATTAACTCTTGTCTATTTATGCAAGCAATGCTCAGGTCATCTTAGTTTAATTATACCTAGATTTTTGTGTTAACTTGCAATACTAAAAATCATGGAAGTCATACTCAAGTCATCATGGTCTAATTATACCATTGATGTTTGTACTCACTTTAAACATTTTAAAATCTCAATGATGATAAAAAGCACTACAAATTGGTTGTTATGATGACAAAATTTGCATATTAGATCTGCATGGTTAAGGTAGATTGCATTCATATCAATGTTGCATTTGTATTTATGGGTTTTCCAAGGCTGAAACAATTTCACAATGAAGTTATCTCTCTTATTAATGGATTGAGTACAACTGACATTAACAAAAACATATCATTCTCATATAGTTGCATAATCAAGTGCATCATCATTTGCATACATTAGAAAGAATTCTTACATCATACATCCATCCATGCATTACATCATAATATCCACATCGGAAAACACAAAAAGAAGTGCATTTATTCTCACTTGCATAATCAAATTCATTTCATCTATTATTAATGGATTAAGAAAATGGTCCATTAAGAAGATTGAAAGACATATCCAACAGTGTAAGATTTCCAAGAAGAAAATGTTGCTGAAGAACATGACTGGTAAAGATATAATGCCATTGTTATGAACATCTAAAACTAGTAGTGAAGATGCATTTTCTAGGGTGTATGGAATACAACCTATGAATTTTTTATTACTCAAATCCAAGACTGACAAAGGCCTAACTGGATCAACATAATCATCACATGAATGTACATAAACATCACACATCATTTGCATAGTCAAATCCATATCACATAGCATAAAAAATCATGCATAAAGCATATAGAATCATCAATCATGCATTATCATATCATCATTGCATACATCACATAATATTTCCATACATCACATAAGCATCATAAACACATAGAACTATACACCATCATACGATAATTCCATCCATCCATTCACTCATGCATTAACATTATCATACATTCATCCACTCATTGGATCATCTATTTGCATTAGAAAAGTACAAAAACATAAAATGCATCACATTTCATTGGCATAATAAGATCCATCACATGTATCATATAGGCATCATTCATAACGCATGTTTCATCATTTGCATCCATAGCATATCATACCATCATCATATAGAACATCACATAACATATAGAAATAAAATGCATCCATCATAGGCATCCATCAATGATAAGCAAAAATATAATGCATCCATCATAGGCATCCATCATAAATCATATAAATACATAGATCGATAATCATTGTTGCATATCATATAACCTCAAAATCATAATGTAAAAGTGTACAAGGATATCTAAAGGTATAAAGAGATACTTCAATGTCAAAAACGGCAGTATATCATAGTGTCTCAACTGAATCAGGAAGTATACATCATGTCCCAAAATACAAAAAATCTATCATCACATCAGAGCTATGTTGTGCTCCCCCCAGATGGTGCCAGCATCACGGGACCAGTGCCTCCCCCACTAGACGGACCTGGACTAGGATCTCTTAGATCTCTCAGAAGTGGCTATGTAACACCTCTGCTCATGGTCCAAGTCTGGGACCTACTTGACTGGGACTGCGCATAGCTCTCTCGACGCTCTAGCAGAACGACCTCATGATACTTTAGCCTATAAAACCTTTCCTCCCTATAAAAGTGTTGTACCTCTTTGAAGTGGTCTATTATACCTGTGCCCTCAAAAGCTCTCTGCATTCTCTCAGCTATGCCCTCTGCTTGATCAACCCATAGTCTCAAGTTGTCCCTCTCAGTAGTGAGTGTGGCAATATATGCCTGCATCTGAGCCTGGGCCTATGCCTGTGCCTGTATCTACCCCTATGTCTGTGCTAGCAATCCCTGCACCTATGCAAGCTAACCTTGCAATATCTAAACCTGTACCTATAATGCAATAATCTGAGTCTATTACTATTATGAGGGAAGTTAGATCTATACGTGCTACTGTGACACAACTACCAAGGATCACCTCTTCTGAGGAACTCTGAAGTCTCGAACATCTAAGACTGGGCCTCCTCCACCCTCATATCCTTCACCATCACCTCTGTCACCATCATCTCCATCATCATCTCTGCCTCCTCCATCTCTATCTCCATCCCTGTCATCACTGCTCTTTGCCTCCTCCTCCTCCATCTTTGTATCCATCCCTATCATCACTGCTCTTTGCCTCCTCATCCTCCTCATCTCCTCCCTCTCTCCTCCACCTATGCCCATGTACTACTACCCTCTCATCATCATCTAACAATGGAATTGGTTCATCTAGGCTAGAGATCCGAGGGAATGAATGTAAGAAAAGATACTAATATGCATACTCCTCAGGTATCAAAGCCTCAATAATCTCTAGATGAATATCCCAGATGATATCATGTAGACCCTGATACTCCTGAACTGCAACATCATATGACAAACACGACCCCCACTCTATAGCATCAATCCATTGTCAAGCATAATGGGCCACTCCCTGGGGAATGCCCTGGACCCTGCCATACTGCTGTACCCTCCACAATAGAAATCTCTTGATAATAAATAGGGTCCTCCCAATCAGGTACATAGACTGGCACAAAAATGACATCTCAGTGTCATCCTTCGACCACTGCTCACAATCAAGGTAGGGCCACCATGTCACCATCTCCAAATGATCAAGTACTCTCCTCTAGTACTCTAGTTTTCCCAGATTAGGTTGAGCAACTAGACTTGTATAAGCATGAACATATGGTCTCATGGTAGGATGTTGTCTCTCTCCAATTGGCCGCATGACTGCTATATGCTTCCATGCCCATATATGAAGCAATGTGACCCCAGCTGATAAACTGGCCCCTTAGAGGTAGATGACCTAATGAAGATCATGGTATAAGTGGGCAAGCATGCA
Organism: Sequoia sempervirens; assembly: GCA_007258455.2. Classification (NCBI taxonomy): domain Eukaryota; kingdom Viridiplantae; phylum Streptophyta; class Pinopsida; order Cupressales; family Cupressaceae; genus Sequoia; species Sequoia sempervirens. The sequence goes on along the minus strand of VDFB02000003.1, from coordinate 515,022,031 downwards.
ACATCCCCATGCGTATCTGGTATCCTAGGCAATCATGCTCTTAAGAATCCTACCCCATCCAACTGAAAGTCCCATTGACCCGAGGTCAGGAAAAAGGAGTTCCCTCCAATGAATCTGACAAGTACGTAGGGAAATGTAGCATAAGAATCAACCATCTCTCTCCAAGGAATCTCATAACCACATATCTGATCATCCTTAAATACTCTACGAAGTGCATCAGTCCCACTCTACCCAGTAGAATCATATAATACCAGCTCTCCCACAATAGGTATCCACAGAATCTGATAGAAATCCTCTAGGGTCACTTTCATCTCACTAGTAGGCAAATGAAAGGTGTTATGCTCACTATGCCACCTCTCTGCTAAAGTTGTCAATAGACCCTTGTTAATCCTAATCTGAGGCATATCTATCAGAGAGGACAATCAGCATCATGCAATAATGAATACCTTAGCCAACACCAAGTGGGGTATCAAATCCCACATCCTAGGGAAATGCTCTTAAATCTATAGATTCGTCAAAGGCTCCTATCATCACAAAATATCATAAATCAGTAATCTTGTCAATCAATCAAAATTAATTAGTCTATCAATCTAATCAACTCTGGTGAGACTTTGATCCAATCTCGTGAGAATCAATCTATCATTCAACCTTGCCTATCATGAGGTTTATCAATCAATCTATCCTTCAACCTCACCTATCATGAGGTTTATCAATCAATCTATCATTCAACCTCGCCTATCATGAGGTTTATCAATCAATCTATCAATGCACCTTGCCTATCATGAGGTCAATCAATCAATCAAACTATCATTGATCCTTTCCTATCATGAGGTCAATTATTAGTATCAATCATTGAATCTCACCTATCATGAGATCAATAAACATCTAATCTATCAGGATCATCAATCAAAATCAAATCAAAGTCAACGTGATAAAAAATCATCAAAATCAAGGAGTTTACTGACAATTATATCATTCTAACTTGGATGTGCTAAAACAGTGACCCAAAGCGCTAAAAGCATGGATGTGATAGAGAAGTTTATCAATGTGCTAAAACAGGGCTTCCATGTGCAAAACTACCATTTGGCCAGATAATTTCATGGATGCAATGGAACAGAGTCCCTATGCACCAAATCAACGTATGTGCTACACCATCTTATCAATGCACTAATTCAATTCACCTAAGTGCTAAATGCACCTATGCACCACATCATTCACTCAATGCGCTACTTCAGGCAATCTATGTGCTAAATGAACCTATGCACTAATCTATTTACCCTATGCTCTAGACTCACAAATGCACTATAACAGTTATTCTATGTGCTACAACGATTCTCATATGCGCTAAAATTTTAAAAATCAAATTCAAATGTGAAAAAAGGCATGAAAAATGAATTGCACAATTTATGAGGAGGAATTTTTAGGTACATACTAGAGGTTCTTACGCTACTAGACGGCTATGATGTTTGACACACTTGAATTGGTGTGTGTGGTAAGGGATCACCATCTTGCTCCAAAGTTGCTCAATCACTCAATCACTCTCAAATCTTCAACTTGCAAATGGACAAATGAACTTTTAAATCACCTTTTTAACCTTTTAAAGGTTAATTAAGTGGGAATTTTGTGGCATTGATTTATTTTATTTTCAAGGGGGCTTTAATTCATCAAATCACTTGGTGACTTAAACATCATTTTTGGGAGATAAATCACTTATGGATCATAAAATTTTGAAATCATCATCAAATCATTGAAAAATCATCAAAAATTTTTAAAAAATTTAAAAATCCTAAAAATTCAAAAATTCACCGATTTATCTCCCGAAGGGGCATATATCTGTCATCACCTAAAAATCAGCGTCTAGGGCATTGAAAAAAAAAATGTCGACATTAGCAGCAAATTATTCTTTGAAGTAACGTGTAAAAATATTACTTCAAAGAGGGGGAAAATGTATACACCTAAAATCGGTCAAGACAATTAATTAATTAAATACTAGTTATTTAATTAATGACCCCTTTTATTTCATCTATTTATAAATAAATTCTCAATTTATTTATATTGTTCACACTTTTCTAAATTCTTCATCTTAAACCACATTCTTCTAAATTTAATTAAATAAACAAATGTTAATAGTTTGTTTAATTAAATATCTTCTCACTAAGTTTGAATAATTCTAAATTCAAATTTAGTCACATGTCTACAACACTTTTTGGCCACATTATCAATTGTCACATGTATAATTTAAATATGAATAATATATAAATTGCATTATTCTCAACCAATTCCAAAACAAACTTTGGACACTTAGCAATCTCACACATTTTATTCCCTCATACATTTGGCATGTTACCCTTGGTCAAGGGAACATTCTCCATGATTCTTTCTAACTTCTTTCATCTCCTTCATTCATCTCTCATGCTAAAATCTTGACCGTTGATTGCTGCCACATCACAAGATTCTTTGGAAATTCTATAAATACAAGCCCATTCTACAACATTTTACATCACATCTTTGAGTAAACTTATTATGCAGAAATATTGAGAGCATTTAGTGAGCATAGAGCAATTTAGCATTTAGCATTTGAGCATTGTTAGAATCATTTTAGTTTAGAATCATGTCTTAGTTTATATTTTCATTTTAGTTATCATCTTAGCTTTCATACAACATTTCCACCATAACATTTAGTGTCATTATCATAGCATAATCTTCATTTCATCACAACAACATTAATATCATAGCATCATGGCATCAATCACATAGTTTATACTTCATGTAGGAATTAGTTTCTTGCATCTCACAGCATCTCGTTTCTTAGGTTGTCATCCAAACCAGTCATAGTGCATATGCAAATCTGAGAGCACTAATGATTTAAAGGATCCTTGAGAATAGAGAACAATGGAATGATTTTAGAGATTTGTTTTGCTTTAATTTGATTAGTTTATGATTCAAATCTTTAATGTAATACGTCTCATTGCTTGTGTGATCTTGTTTACGCTACATATTTTTACCTCACACAATAACTATAGACATTAATCATAACCCTCTTTCATATGAAATTTTAGCACACCCTTTTCCTCTTAATTTTGAGGGAAGTCACACCTTCAACTTTATGATGGAAAAGGAGGTCCCACTACCAATGTTCAAAACTTTTACTCCTATCTTGATTATGTTTATGAAAAATCACATCTTATGTCAACTTTTCCCTCACTCACTTAAAGAACATGCCCTTCAATGGTTTTACTCTTCACCACATGCTTCCACATGGTAATATTTAAAATTATAACCACTTGGTATTTATGAATCATTTTCAAACTCAAATCTCTTGAGGTGAAATTCACTAATCTTATTCATTAGAAAAGATGACCCAAGAGAATGCCAATAACTTTATCCTTAGATTACAATTAATCCAAGAAAGGGTGCATGACAACTTACCTAACATATACATTCAAATATTTTTATGGACAATCTCATTCTATCTATCTTAGAAAATATAAAGTTCCAATTTAGTACAATCCCTTTTGTGGTATTATGTATGACACTTAGATAATACAAGATTAAGATGAATAAGGTTAAAAAACCACAACCAAAATAAATAACAAAAATACATTCATAATGAATTATAAGATTCCATCCACCATAAAAATCACAAAAGAGGTAGTCAACATAGTATCCACAATTCCTCAATCATCCATTACTTATTTTCCTCCCCTGTTGACACCTAACACTATTTTTTATTTGAGATAGGCTTCTATAAAAATTTACTATAATGGGAGATTGATATAACATGATTATGGCCAAATCTCTCCCAATAACCTCCTATATCTTCCTCCAATTCAACCTCTATATACTTCTCTTCCTCTCCCTAGGAACCATGATGCTAATGCATTTTCAATGTCATAGAGTCCTTGGCCACGAAACTAAAATATGTAAATCCTATACCCTCAACTCTATACCTTAAAACCTAAACCCTAAACCATCATCCCTATACCCTATACCCTATACCCTAAACCCTAAACATTATCCTTCAACCCTAAACCCTACACTAGTCTCAACCCTTAACCCTATACTTTATACCCTAAAACCTATACCCAATATCCTAAACCCCAATCCCTATTCCCTATACACTTAACCTTATACCCTCAACACTAAATATTATCCCTCAACCCTATACTTAAACCCTAAACCCTAAATCCAATACCCTCAACCATATAACCAATATCCTAAACCTTAATACCTATACCCTATACATTTAACCCTCTACCCTTGAAACCCCAAACATTATCCCTCAACCCTCAAACCTATACCTTAAACCCTAAACCCTATACCCTCAACCCTCATCCCTATACCCTATACCCTCAAACTTATACCCTAAACCTTGAACATTATCCCTCAACCCTAAACATTATCCCTCAACCCTATACTTAAACCCTAAACCCTAAACTCAATACCCTCAACCCTATACCCAATATCCAAAATCCTATACCCAATATCCTTAACCCTAATCCCTATACCCTATACACTTAAACCTATACCATCAACCCTAAAAGTTATCCCTTAACCCTATATCTTAAACCTAAAACCTTATACCCTCAACCCTCATCCCTATACCCTATACCCTACACCTTATACCCAATATCCTAAAGTATAATCCTTATACCCCATACACTTAACCTGATGTCATCAGTTACCTTGAACACTATCCCTCAATCGTCAACCCTATACCTTAAACCATAAACCATACACCTTCAACCCTTATAGGGGGAGAGAGAAAGAGGTGGGAGGGAGGGAGAGAGATATGAGAGATAAAGAGTAGATAGGGGATTAGAGAGAGAGATGAGAGAGAGGTGAGATATAGAGAAATAGAGAGAGTGGTATGGAGTCATGGAGGGAGAGGCAGGTAGAGAGGGATAGGTGAGAGAGAAAAGTAGAGATACATAGATATAGAGGGAAGAAGGGAGGGTGGGAGAGAGGGGGGGAAGGGAGAGGTAAATAGGGATAGGTGGGATAAAGAGAAGTAAAGTGAGAAGGAGAGAGTGAGAGAGAGGGAAAGAGAGAATGGTGAGAGAGGGAGGGGGGAAGGAGGGAGAGAGTGGTAAGGAGTGATGGATGGAGAGGTAGGTAGAGAGAGGGATTAGGGAGATAGAGAGTAGAGAGGGAGGGAGAGGTATGGGGGGACAGAGTGGGAGGTGAGAGAGAGGTGAGAAAGAGGGAAATAGAGAGAGTGGTAGGGAGTGATGGAGGGAGAGGTAGACCTAGAGAGAGGGAGAGGAGAGATATAAAGAATTAGAGAGGGAGGAAGGGAGGGGGAAAGAGAGGCGAGATAGAAAAAAGAGAGAGTGATGGAGGGAGAGGTAGGTGATAGAGGGAGAGGGGAGATAAATATAAGTAGAGAGGGAAGAATAGGTAGATAGAGAGGAGAGATACAAATAAGTAGAGAGGGAATGAGGGAGGGAGGGAGACATAGGGAGGGAGAGAGAGGTGTAGAGAGAGAGGCAGGGAGTGGTGGATGGAGAGGTAGGTAGAGAGAGGGATTGGGATATAGAGAGTAGATAGGGAAGAAGAGAGAGAGGGAAAGGTGTGGAGGGAGAGAGAGGGAGGTGAGAGAAAGGTGAGATAATGAGCAATAGAGAGAGTGGTAGGGAGTGATGGAGGGAGATGTAGGTAGAGAGAGGGGGAGGGGAGATAGAGAGTAGAGAGGGAGGGAGATAGAGAGATAGAGAGAGATTCAAAATAAAGGGATGGAGATAGTGAGATAGAGGTCTAGAGTGTAAAGAATAAAAAATTCAAATGAGATAGAGAGATAGAGAAAAAATGATACAACTTGTTGATTACTAAAATTCAACCTCTTGATTACTGAAATTTGACATGTTGATTACTAAAATTTGACTTTTTGAAAAATTATAAGATCTTCCAAAAACTAGAATTTGCATTATAACTCCTAGAGATTTGAAATCACTCTCAAACATCCTGAAACTATATACATGAAATATTACATAAAGTATAAGAAAGTAAATGTCCAGATGTAAATGTCAACTTATACTTAAATGTTTATTTCATGTATATAGTTTCACTAAAAAATAACAAAAAGAAAGAGAAGAAAAAGAGAAGGAAATTTTTTCAATGCAGAACAAAACATATTCATGTTTTGTTTTGCATTGACAAAATACAAGCGTATTATAACACGCTCTTTTTTTTGCCTACTATGGGAATTCCCAAGCCTTTGACTTGGATTTACTTTGGCTCGAACTACCTTTCCAATGCCCAAAAATGTGTTTTTGTATATTCTACAAAAATCACATAATAGATTGTTTGTGCTCCCCATCAAGTTTGTACGTGTTTCAAGGTCAAGTTAAAAACACGTCGGTAATGTTAAGCTCTCTCTTAGCTATCTAACGATGTAATTTTTTCACATTTTGACTATGTTAAAGCTTTCATCTTTGATTTCTTTTGTTGGTGTATATGTTTTTTTGTCAAAAACCAATGTTTGGTATTTTTTACTTTATTTTTAATGTTTTCAGTGAAATTTCAAATAAATTACATTTTTAGAAACTAGAATCCATTGTACACATATTCAAAAAGAAAAGACTTTTTATTAGTTTTCAAAAAATTTAGGGGGGAGCACACTCAATTTTTTGTTTTCTAGGATGTGTCCACTTTGAAAATTAGTAAAAAATCATATATTTATTAAAAAATTATCAAAGTTTTTTGGGATAAACTACATGTTAGATAGTTTCTCACCAAAGCAATTTTAAAAATACTAAAAAAAAATTAACATTCCAGGGGGGTACAACAGATGCTACGTTAGGTTTTTTTTTTAAAAGAAACATGACCAAATTGTGTGACGTCCCTTTTTTAACCCCTTAATCTCTACCAGTTTCAAAGAAAAAATAATAGTTTAGAAAGTAGATTTAGAGCACCATGATCCTTGTTTTTGTATTGTGAAATTGTGAAATGGTAAGGAAATGTATGCATATGCACCTATAAATATCAAGAACCACTAGATTCAAGTTGAGGACTATTTGGAAATTATGATATTGCTATTAAGATTCAACTGTGTAATTTTACGAGTCAAACTCATTGACTCATATTTTAACATGTTGTGGAAAATACCTCCTACTTATCACTATTCGGAAAGGTTACAAACCAAATTTCAATAGTTTTGGAGCTCAATATTTGCTACAAAGAAGTGTTGTGCCCAATTTGAAGGAGAATTCCTTGATGTCTTGAGAGTTGTCATAGATCAACCTATAATCATAACATAGTATGTAAAACTCCCATGAATATAAGTAGAAAAGAAAAAAAAAAAATTATGTCAAATTGAAAACTCATATCCTATTTCAATTGAATTTTGAAAAAGTAAAAATCCAAATGAAGGAGAAGAATATTGAGATATAAATACAACACATTATTCCAATACAAGTTTGGTTTGGGACTAGTTTCTCATCTTAATAAACCCTGCTTTATCTTTAAACTTTTTTAGCCAAAGCACATGGACAAAATTATATTAAGTGATATTACTGCCCACTATTTAATAATGTTATAAAATTCAACAGGAGGGGAGAAACCACAGAATAAAATTATGTGGGCTCATTAACAATGGTGATTTTCTTCTTCTACTACTGTTTCGTGTGGAATTTTACTTTCAAAGAAATTTCTCGTACTCTGTTATTTCCAATAATATGGTTTGTAGCGATGCTCCTTTCTCATATCATACTAGCGGACTATTCACCAAGATAATTTGGTAAATGCATGAACTTATCAAGACATTACATCCAAAAGAGGAAACAGAAGAATGAATGACAGAGAGGATAGACCAGCGTGTGGTGGACGGAGTTGAAAGGTCTTTGATGGAGCGATGTTCTATTTTAAATTTCCATTCTTCACAAACTACCCTACAAATTATTGTGGACTTGACTTCAAGATTAGAGTCTAAGTCTTACACGCATGCCTTACCTATTGTCAATCACATGCCACATGACAAATATCAAGATTACAGTTTTTGCACTGGTTGTTTCAGTCTTACACGCAACTGGGAGATTCCAGCGGAATGCATTATTGTCAATCACGTGCCCCTTCATGAGAAATATCTTGGCTAATTACTTGTGCGATTTGCTCACCCTTCATGACCATACAATCTCAAGGGAAATGTTAACTTGCAGTTATTGAAATTTGACAACGCGTCTGTGGTCTCTTTTATAAATAAAGTTTGAAAATGAAAACTCGCAAGAAAGCTAAGTTTGAAAATGAAAACTCACTAACAACTCGTACTGAAAATGATGTGGCCTTGCCTTACAATTTACGCAATATAGCTGTAAACCAGAGATGATCATTTCAACATCTACTGTCAGTGGGTCCCTTCACTTCATCATTAACAGACCACTTGCCATGTGAGCTCTAAAGCAGAGTCAAGTCGTGCAGAGAAAAATATATTTGAGCATGTTACAGTGAATTATTGGAGAAACATCACCTCTATTTTAAAGCTATCAAATTTTCTCTTGTTTTATTAAAATCTAGATCAGTCCGAGTTATATTTTCTATCCCTCTTTCTTTGGCACTTAGAGTTCATGGCATCTTCCTCATCATCTCAAAGAAGTTCTTCCAGTGATTTTGAAAGGGAAACTTCGGCTGTATCTAAAAAAATATATGATACATTCATCAACCACCGAGGCCCTGACGTGAAAGAAACTGTGGCATTTGCACTATACGAATCACTGGAGGAAAAGGAATGTTGGACATTTCTTGATGATCAAGAGTTAGAATTGGGAGATTCAATCGACTCTGCCATACAAAATGCAATATACTCTTCTAGAGTGCAGATCGCCATCTTCTCACCACGATATGCGGAGTCCTCTTGGTGCCTAGATGAGCTGCTTCTCATGTTGAAAACCAAGGCTCGTTTTATTCCTGTATTTTGTGATGTAAAACCTTCTGACCTTCGCTACCCTGACAAGGGAGTTTATGCACCTGCATTCGCTCAACATCAACAAAAGGGGAGAATCAACAAAGAAAGGCTTCAACAGTGGAAAGCAGCGCTCCACTCTTCTTCACTCATCTCTGGCTACGAATTCAGCACATCTAATGAGTAAGGCTTAGCTTATTTTTTTGCCATTCAGTTTTCCCTATTTTTTTAGGTTGTTTGCTTCCTGTCTATTATGGTTCAGTGTTCTAATTTTCCCTTTATACCCCCTCCATACTGATTTTGAACCATTTTGAATTCTCATTGCCTTGAAATTATCAGTATTGTCGAGATGCTATGTTCAAAGATTGTCAAAGCTGTGCAAAAAGAGGTTGGAAAGATGAGATATACACAGCAACTTCACCTATCCAGCTGTGTCTGTCACAGGTCAGATCTTGATGCAGGTGGAGCAGCGTCAACAAGTACATCAACACAGCTGAAGAAATCTAGTCTTCTGCCCAGAGATTCACATCCAGTGGGCATAGATTCCAAAGTTGAAGACATGGCACGCTTGTTGAAAGACCCAACAATTCAAGTTATAGCTGTCGTTGGTATGGGTGGCTCGGGAAAGACATTTCTTCTCCAAAATGTCTTCAAAGCCGTAAAATCTGAGTATGATCATTCTATTTGGCTCTCTATTTCTAAATCTTATTCTCTCAAAGATTTACAACGGGATATAGCCTCCAAAATAGATCCAGAGAAAAAAAGTTCACTGAGGGATATTGTGGAAGCTAAACTAACTGAAGAGAGAGCGGTAGAATTGATTCATGACCATCTCCAAGGGAAACGGTCTTTTATTGTGCTGGATGATCTATGGACACTTTCTATTGAAAATAGTCTAATTGATAGACTTGGTCTGCCAAGTGATAAAGATTGTAAAATTGTGGTCACCACAAGAAATAGGCAGGTTGCTCTAAATTCAAGGGCTGAAATTTATGATATGCAAAATTTGTCGGACGAAGATAGTTGGGCATTGTTTTGTTTCTACGCATTTCCAAATAGAGGGCCACTGCACATGGAAGAGGAGGGTCGGAAGATTGTAAAGCAATGTGGAAATTTACCTCTTGCTATCAAAACGATAGCAGCATCTCTGGCCAACACCACAGATCTCAGCAAATGGGAGTTCAAGCGCCGCCAACTCGAAAGAGTAGTTACTCCCATTGGTGACCCCGACCCCGTCATGGAGATATTGAAATTGAGTTATGACTCTTTGCCTGCACAACTTAAACCCTGTTTTGCATATTTTTCCTTCTTTCCCGAGGATGAGGAGATAGATCCTGAGTATTTGATATATCTATGGATAGGAGAAGGATTTATCCCTGCAGGAGAGGACCAGTGGGATATCGCATGGGATTGGTTAGACCAACTGGCTCAGATGTGTTTGCTTCAACTATGTGAGAGAGTTGGTTTATGTGACATAACCAAATTCTATACAATTCATGATTTGTTGCATGATTTGGCCATAAAAATATCAAAAGAAAATAAATGTGTTTTTTCTGTTGACAAAGTCTCTATACATACAAGTGGTGCCACGGGCTGGTGTCGGGTTTTACTGGCCAAGAAAGGTCTACATGTAAATGACATCTTAGAGAGCCGTCCTGTTTATCTCCGTACACTCTCACTGTCTCAGAATAAGATTACAAACATTCTAGCAAACTTGTTTACCACTATGAGAGGACTGTGTGTTCTAGATTTGAGCTCCACACTGATCTCTACATTGCCTGAGTCTATTGGAAAGATGATTCTCCTGAAAGTTTTGAATTTAAGGGATACATTGATAAAGAAGGTACCGGAGTGCGTGAAACATCTAAAAAGTCTCTTGTTTCTTGCTCTCCCTTGGACTTCCAGTTCATTACCAGAATGGATAAGTGAACTTAGATGTCTTCAGTATTTAGAAGGCCCGTTTACGCATACTACGATGCGTGTGCCAAAGGGAATATCAGAGCTCGCCTCTTTGAGAACACTGCGGTCAGAATGGTTGTACCTGTCCATAGAAGAGGATGAATTCTTGAGGTTAGACGATTTTGTCAATATGCCTCAGCTTCATAAACTAAAGGTGTCAATTAACCATGAGATAGAGTTGAAGAAGATGGAAGAAGGGATCCTTGTGCAGCTGGTGAATATGCGTAGTCTGACAATCTCTAATAGTAGGACAAAATTTGCGCAGTTTTCAGAGAAAATGAGAGCAATGAAACATCTGGAAAGCCTTTTTCTAGCGGGGTTTGTAGTGCCAAGTTGGATATGTGACCTGGCAAAGCTGAGGGAATTGTGGTTACGTGGGTGCGAGTGTAATGATTATCCAGAGTTGCAAAGAATGCCCAATCTTGTGAAGTTGTATTTGGAGGAGAACAGAAGCTGTAGAAAATTTCCAAAGGCGTTTGGGGGAGTCGAGAGGGTTTCCTAAACTCCGCTTCTTGCAAATTGAAAGATTCTCTTCATTAGAGGAGTTTCCAGAATTGGAGGAGGGAGCCATGACATGCCTTCAGCAATTCGTTTTGTATGGATGTCCAAAAGTGAAGAAAGTGGAGGGATTGGAGAGGTTGAAAAGTTTAGAGTGGTTGAAGGTAGGGACAAATGAAGGGTGGCAAACATTCGAGGAAGGCGGGGAATATTGAATCAAAGCAATAAATCTCTATGTAATTATAGAAATTTTTTTGATTTTTAAGCCAAAGGCGTCCCCATGTTGTTGAGTGCTGAAGACCAACAGACATTCTTTTTCCCTCCAATTCGTTGCCTTTTCACATTCCTCTTTTTGGAGTGAATTGTAACTTTATTTATGCTGCACTTCTCATTTGTAATTGTTGTTGTTGAGAATAATAATATTCCTCTACTCATTGTGGATGTAGCCATATTTTGGTGAACCACGATAAAATCCTGGTATCACATTTCTTTTATATTTTTCTTATTAGTAATTGCTCTGTTTTCTGCATCTTCAATTTTTCTCTTCTTTTCAATTGTTATCAGAGCTGTACGGTGATGGTATTGCTAGTTGAGAAAATGAGTGCTATTTTTTTGTCAAATCATGGAGAAAGCTACGATAGATAAATTCTTGGGGCAGAATTTCGGTCTATGGAGGGTGCAAATGGAGTCATTACTGATAAAGCAAAACTTCTCACTCGCGATTGATGGGAAAGCCAAGAAGCCAAGTTCAATGACATATGAAGAGTGGCAGAAGTTGGACATGAAGGCAAAAGCTACGATTTTCCTCTCGTTGGCCAGTAATGTATTGTTCAATGTTTCAATAGAAAAGACTTTGAAGGAATTGTGGGATAAACTTTCTTCGATGTATGAGATGGCTTCAACATCTAATAAAGTTTTTATTATGAAAAAGTTATATAACCTGAAAATGAAAGAAGGTGGAATTGTGTCCAACCAGTTTAATGAATTTAACACATTGGTTATTCAATTAGTTTTGGTGGGCATCAACCTAGATGATGAAATTAAAGCAATTTTATTGTTGTGTTTGTTGCCTAATAGCTGGGAGGGAGTTGTTATGGCTGTGAGTAGTCTGTGACTGTGAAAAATAAATTGAAGTTTGATGATGTTGCAGCTACTCTTCTCAGCAAAGATATGCAAAGGAAGAACCAAGAAATCTCTTCAAGTGACACCCTAACTACTGTTAGTAGAGGAAGGCCTCAACATAGAGGCAAAGACAATAATAGGAGAAGATCAAAATCTACAAAAAGATCCAAATCTAGAGGTAGATTTGGCGACTGTTGGTTTGTGGTAAGCCTGGTCACACTAAAAAAGATTGTTATTCCTATAAGAAGGCACAAGAGAAGGTTAAAGATAGCAAAGTTAATGTTGTTTGTGAACACAATGATAGTATTTTGGTTTTTTCCGTAAGTGAATTCACTTCAAATTTGTGGGTTTTAGATTCGGGTGCATCTTTTCATGCTACCTCTTGTACGAACGCCTTCTCTAATTATCAAGGAGGACAGTTCAGGAATGTTTACTTGGGGGATAACAATTTTTTGGAAATTATTGGTAAAGGTGATGTTCTTTTACAATCCAAGAATGACAACACATGGATTTTGCAAGATGTTAGACATGTTCCAAAACTCAAGAAGAATCTGATTTCTATAAGCCAACTTTTTTCACAAGGCGACAATACTCTTTTCTTTCCAGATTCATGGAAAGTTTATAAGGGTGCCTTGCAGATTGCCAAAGGAGATAGAGTGGGTAGCTTATATGTTTTTGAGAATGATTCTCAAGTGGGAGCTACTATGGCACTAACGGACTGCGAGACCGTACTTTGACACCAACGTCTTGGACATATGAGTAGGAAAGGCCTTGAAGTGATGGTTAAAAGAGATCAATTATCGGGTTTGAAATCAATGGATTTGGAATTTTGTCAACATTGTCTTTATGGAAAATAGAAGAGGGTTAGCTTCTTGAAGATGGGATGTGAAAAGCGTACTTCACCTTTGGAGCTTGTCTACTCGGATGTCTTTGGATCAACTGACTTAACATCCCTTGGAGGGGCTAACTATTTTGTAACCTTCCTTGATGACTACACTAGGAAGGTCTAGATTTTTATGATTAATAGGAAGTTTAAGGTTTTTAGCAAATTCAAAAATTTTAAAGCTTTAGTTGAAAATCAAAGTGGGCATAACATCAAATGTTTGCAAATGGATAACGGTGGTGAATTTTGCTCACTAGAATTTGATCATTTTTGTGCTGACAATGGTATTCAGAGGATCAAAATTGTTCCTTTTACATCTCAAGAAAATGGGGATGCAAAGAGGTTAAATAGAACAATTTTGGAGAAAGCACGTTGTATGCTCTCCAATACTAGACTGGGGAAAGAGTTTTGGGCTGAAGCTTGCAACACAAGAGTTTATTTAATTAATCGCAACCCATCATCATAGTTAGATTTTGGTATTCTAGAGGAAGAGTGGCTTGGAAAGGGAATCTCCTATTCACATCTTCGTGTATTCAGATGTGAAGCATTTGCTCTTGTTCCCAAAGAGAAACAATCCAAATTGAATCCCAAATCTTAGAAGTACATTTTTGTTGGGTATGGCGAAGATCAATATGGATTCCGACTGTGGGATCCTGTGGCTTGTAAAATTACTCACAACAAGGATGTGGTTTTCAATGAGCACGTTTTTCCAGGTTTGCAAACAAAGAGCTCCTCTTCAAATGAGTTAATTAAGATTGATTTGTTTGATAATGGCATTAATTTACATAAGCAAAAGATCATTACTTCCACCATTACTGCCTAGTATCCGATTGTTGGTACCCAATCTTCAAGCATTGGTGCCTTTGTTTTTACTCCAAATGCATCGTTGCCTCCCCTGTTTTTAACACAGCCTATACCAAATGGTTCACTGCCCCTTCCAAACACTACGCAGCCTTCCCTAGCTCCTACACAACATCCAATTCTCTATACAGAGTCTCTACAAAATACTTTGCAGCCCTTAGGAATTCCATTGCTGCCTTCATCGTAGCCATGCCTTCAGCCTACATAGTTTACATATTATGATGTGCAAGCTCCGTTGACTGTTACACACTCTCCAATCAATGCACAATCCACACATCTGATGGCACCTCCCTTTTCCATTGCACAGTCCCCTCTTTTCCATACATAGGCTCCAATCCATGATTTGTAGCCTCCAATTCCTTATGCGCAATCTTCACAAGTGTGGGAGTCTTCTGTGCTTTCTACGTAGCCTTATTCACTGTTATGTGCCTCCCCTGTTCCCATCACAACCACCAATACATGATGCACCACTTACCGAAGCCCATGATGCACCACTTACCCAGGCTTGAGCACTGCCTTCATTAGGGAATTCTATCCCCTACATTGCTAGCTTTCTCCCTCATTTTGCTACACAACCTGTTGAAAATTCGTTGCAGCAACTAGAGACATAGAGGTAGGGTATTGGTAATCTTTTACAATTAGAAATTGATGATGTTCAAAGTCAATTACAGAGAATGAATTTTGAGGATTCAAATTTGCAACATGAGGGTCCTCAATTACGGAGGTCTACCCAAGAGAGGAGATGTCCTTCAAAAATTTTAGATTATGAATTATTGTTTTCAAAAGAGGCTGAGCCTGAGCTTTTAGTTTCTGATCAACCTGAACCAACTACTTACAAAGAGGCTTGTCAGGCAGTTGATTCTGCAAAATGGCATGAAGCAATATAAGATGAAATGACTTCGTTACAGGCTAATAATACTTGGGATTTAGTGTCACTTCCACTTGATCGAAGACCCTTGAAAAATTGTTGGGTATACAAGTTGAAAGAGGAGGATATAGGTGTGAAACGTTATTGTGCCAGGTTGGTTGTAAAGGGGTTTGATCAACAAAAAGGCATAGATTTTAATGAGATTTTCTCTCCAGTTGTGAGAATGAACACAATCTAGGTAGTTTTGGGATTGGCTACAATTTGGGATCTTGAACTTGATCAGGTAGACATCAAGACAACTTTTCTACATGGTGATGTTGATGAAGAGCTATACATGGAGCAACCAGAAGGATTTAAACAACAAGGACATGAACATCTTTATTGCAAGCTGAAGCGCAACTTGTATGGGCTCAAGCAAGCCCCATGATAGTGGTATATTAAGTTTGATCATTTTATGATTGAGCACAAGTTTATCAGGTGTGAATCAGAACCATGTGTTTATTACAAGCAACTTCCTACTAGTGAGTGTGTTGTTCTCTTGCTTTATGTTGATGACGTTTGGTAGCTGGTACTAGTAAGAGGATTGTTTCTAAGTTGAAGGCACAATTAGCTACGCGGTTTGCTATGAAAGACGTAGGTGCAGCCAAAAAAAATCTTGGAATGACTATCATTAGGGATAGACGAAAGGAGATCATGTTGTCACAAAAGGCATACATTAACAAAGTTGTAGAAAAATTTGGTATGGCTGATGCAAAAGTTGTTTCTATTCCTCTTGTTGCTCATTTTCATTTATCTTCTGATTTGTGTCCAAAAACACAAGAGGATAAAGAGTTTATGGAATGCATTCCTTATAGATATGCAGTTGGCAGTATTATGTATGCCATGGTTTCCACTCATCCCGAGATTGTTGATGCAGTGGGAGTTGTGAGTAGGTTCATGAGCAATCCTAGAAAGTCTCATTGGGAAGCAGCCAAATGTATTTTAAGGTATCTTAAAGGTACTTCTAATTATGCTTTATGTTTTGGTGGAAATAATTTATAACTACAAGGTTTTACAGATTTTGATCTTGTTGGAGATTTAGATAAGAGGATATCTACTACTGGTTATGTTTTTATGTTTGTTGGAGCTGCTATTAGTTGGGTCTCAGGGCTACAACATTTTGTTGCTCTTTCTTGTGCAGAAGCTAAGTATTTGGCTCTTTCTAAAGGTGCTAGGGAGATGATTTGGTTACAATGGTTGTTTAGTGATTTGAGATGTCAACAAAGTGATTATATTTTGTTTTGTGATAGTCATAGCGCCATTTTTATGGCTCACAACCATTCATCTTAGTGGTGTTCAAAACATATTGACACACATGCTCATTACATTCGTCATGTGGTTGAAGAGGGAAAATTAAAGGTTGTTAAAATTGACACAAAGGTCAATTTGACGGATATTTTCCCCAAAGTTGTAGGCAAAGAGAAGTTTGAATGTGTTAGGACTTCTCTTGGTTTGGTTAAGAAAAAGTAAAAATAATTTTAGAGCAGGGGAATGGTTGGCAAGTTGTAGCATCCGTTGGACTTCAAGTGGGAGATTTGTTGAGTACTAAAGCCCAACGAACATTCTTTTTCCCTCCAATTTGTTGCCTTTTCACATTCCTCTTTATGGAGTGAATTGTAACTTTATTTATGCTGCACTTCTCATTTGTAATTGTTGCTGTTGAGAATAATAATATTTTGAGCTGCTCAATGTGGATATAGCCATATTTTGAAGAACCACGATAAAATCCTAGTGTCACATTTCTTTTATATTTTTCTTAAATTAGTAATTTCTCTATTTTCTGCATCTTCAATTTTTCTCTTCTTCTTTTCACACGCTGAGCTTTTCCAAGCCTTTTTACGCCGAATGGTCCAAACTACAATGGACTACGATTACAAGGATCTAAGTTGTTCATCATTTTCTCCATTCTTTCCACTGTTTTTCGCCCTTTTTTCTACTTTCCCCACCACTGTTGGTTTCCGCTCCTCCAAACTCTCCAATTTTCTCAATTGTTTTCACCCCTTTATGCTGCTTTCCCCGCTACTATTGCTTTCTACTCCTCCAAAAAATTCCTCTTCAGAAGTCCGGATAGGGTTTCGATGTTGTTGGAGAAGCAAATTCTAAAATTTACAGGCTAGACCTCTATCATCTACATTAGGCAGGGTTGCTATTTTACACAGGGGGCGTGGGTTTGTAGATTTCGTGAAGTAGAAATGGATTCCGGTTAGCACAAGCTTTTCATTGGAGGGATATCATGGGAGATGAGCCAAGAGAGGTTGGAAAAGTATTTTCCAACTATGGCGAGGTTGTGCAGACTGTGATAATGAAGGATCACATGGAACCTCTCAGGCAGTAAACTACACAGTCATAAGCGCGGTAGTCTTTTCAGGGATATTGTAAGACCCCAACCAAATTTTGGCTTGGGATTTGAGAATTCTCACTTCTGAAACTCATTTACCCATTTTCTCTTGCGCAGTCCCTTCAATTCTTGTTTTTCTTTTTGTAAATTTTTTTGTGAGTTTTTGTATCAGAGGTTGTATGTATATTCCAGTCGTGAAGTTTCCTAAAACAGTTTGTTGTTAGTATATATGAGTCTCTTTGTTCTTTCGGGCCCCAAATGGTGAGTGGCGGATGTGAGCTGAAGGGAAACCAGGTGGCGGCACTGTTGGGACTATTATGCCCTTCTCTGTTATCATGACTTCTTCACATTTAAGGAAACCTGAACTGGTGGCCATGACACAAAAGTTGTAATAAATCAAGCTCTCAAAAAAGGAAGAGCCCCAAATGCATCAAATGCTCACACAATGAACGGGAACCTAGGCCTCTCTTCAATTGTTCTACAAAAGGAAAAAAATCTTTATCTTTACCTAGATTACATTTTTAGTAACTTTATAAGAAGCTTAATAAAATTTTGTTTGAATGTATTAATTAGAATAATTTTTACATTCATCGAAGCTTGCCTCTTTAAATTGGTTGACCTCCTATAATAATTCAAACTCCCTTGTAAAATTTAAGTTTGTGTTTGCTCTAAGTTATTTGATATTGTTTGCTTGCATATGTTTATGCTTTGGCAGTGAAGCCCGACAAATTCATTTACTTGGAAATTTATAAACAATACATTATATTGTTTGTTTACATATGTTTGAGCCATCTTCAATTTAGTTTTAGAGTATACATCTACAAAAAATTTGGTATCCTTTATGCTTTGATGGATGTCCATACCCTGTTTAGTTCGATATTTATTGTTTTTCATTTACTATTTGCAGAACACCATCGAGGGAGAGAGAGCTAATGATTACAGGATATATACAAAATGGATTTGTTGAAAAGGCTTTACAAACTTTCAAGCAAATGTAATTGGCAGTTTTACAGCCAAATTCCACAACCTTCACCTGTATCCTCCCCGCCTCTGCCAAAATGGGAGCTTTGGAATAGGGTATGGACAGCCATTAAAGAATCATGGAATGTGGATTTTTGTTTGATATTATAGGGCTTGCTACAACTGTTGCTTCAATTTATTCACAGTAAACGAAATATGAAAATATCGGGGTTTTAGGACTTACATAACAAGCCAGCTGCACAACAAGAGGAAAACAATTCATTAATGCAAAATAAAATTCATCTTCAATTAATGTGGAAGCACAAAAAAGGCGCGTAAATTGTTTGACAGAATGCCTCAAAGAGAGGTTATCTCAAGGAATCCAATGATTGCAGGATATGCACAAAATGACTTTTTTTTAAATCTTTAGAAAATTTCAAGCAAATGCTATTGGTAGGAGTAAAGGACTCCACAAATTTTTCTAGCTTTCTCCCTTCTTGCCAACATTCTCCCCACCTACCTGTGCCAAAATAGGAACATTGGAACATGGTATGGACATCTATTAAAGCATAAACAAAAGAGGAATTTTATCAGATGTTGTAGTTGCAATTGCCCTAGTGGACATGTATGCAAAATATGGAAGCATAGAAAAGGCATGTTCACTGTTTGACAAAATGGCCCAAAGATATGTCATCTCATCGAATGCAATGATTTCAAGATATGCACATGGAATTTCCAAGGATGCTCTCAAAATCTTCCATAATGGTTACCCTGGTTCAGGTAACTTCATGATCTCTAGTTGGTGCATATAGATGGATTTTGGTGTAGGCATTTAACAAATATATTGACAGTTAAAAACAATATGCTACTATTGTGATTTTGCTGGAGGTATAGTCAACAATACATTGCGTCCACCTATTCCAAGTTCATGCAATCCTGCATGGAGGTCACTTATGGAGCATTGTTGATCAGTTGACCCTTCTACAACACCTAAATTTACAAAGATTACTAGTGGATTGAGGTCAATGGAAACCTCACTTCATTCAAAAGGATAGGGTCATCAAGCTCATGTTCAAGTACATCCACAAAATTAGGCTTAGAAAGTGTCTCAACATATCTAGATTTCAAGTTTTTGTCACTAGGCATGTTATTTTCTTTTTGATGTTTTTGATGGTTTTATGTTTGACTGTAAATGTTGTTCTAATCAGTATGTGATTTAACATCCCAACATAGTTTCCATTCCTTATCCTGTAGAGAGAACATGGACCTGCAAAGATAAACACTCCTTTTAATAGATTGATTTTAGTTTGTATATATTACCTCTGGTTTGAAATGTCATTGGCATAGGATACCAAGAGAACTTTATATTACACATAATTTGGGTGAATATTTGCAATGGTATGGTAGTCATATCTAATAGTTGTCTATTTATGGTGTTGTTCTCATGAATTTGAGCATGTGCAAGAGGCTGGAGATAATTGATCTGCTACCTCTTTTATGCCTGAAAGGGCATTTTGCAACCTTCCACACTTTCAAATTTTATAATTAGCTAAACAATAAACAATTACCTAGCTAATTGAAAATTGTCTTCCATCAGAAGCGTACTCCAGATTGTCTAGGGAAACAACAAAGATAAGAAATATTTTGCATTTTGAATCAGAAGAATAGGCATATTTTTTTATGTATTCAATTCCTTGTATCTTTGCCTTGATGCCTATTGTTGGGTAGAGAAATGATGGGATATAAAGAACTCAGGTTGCTCTTTAAGTTAAAAAAGCTTCAACATTTGTGATCTGGGATGTTGATAACGTATAGATATATATATTTTAAAATTATATGGTTCAACAATATACAGATTTTGAATATTTTAGGTACATTCTCTTCCTTTAAAACAAGAAAATCAAATGTAAATGTTTATAAAGAGCACTTTTTTTGGATGATGACATCTCCTTTTAGGGTATTGCTAAGTTGAAACTATGTTGTTACAATTGTTATTTTTTTAAATGAAGAGAAGCATTATTAACAAAGAAAATAATATAAAACAATATTGTTGTTGTTTTAGTTATTTAAAACACTCAATTCTAATATTATTGGTAGGCAAAAACTGAGCATCATTGACTACATTGTTTTTGAG
This sequence comes from Sequoia sempervirens, assembly GCA_007258455.2. NCBI lineage: Eukaryota > Viridiplantae > Streptophyta > Pinopsida > Cupressales > Cupressaceae > Sequoia > Sequoia sempervirens. The sequence goes on along the minus strand of VDFB02000003.1, from coordinate 515,001,473 downwards.
CAAGAAATATTTGTGAGGCTTATTGCTACTTATTTATAAGAAAAAGAAAACTAAAAAGAACTATATGCTACTGGGAACATAATTTTGTTCTTTTCCAAGCCATTTACAATATGTTTTAAATCAATATTTTGAGTTTTCCATTTTCAAATTCTTGTAGAAATAGTACAAAAAGTATTTGTTTAATGATTCGCTTCATCTGATCTTACAAGTTGATAGTATTAATCAATGCAATGACCAATCGAAATGATATGAAGACTATTTTGACCTAATTCAAGAATTTGAAGATCAAAAATTGGAACTATAGTTCAATTTCTCATATGAAATATAAGTGTAGACACCTAAATTTGGACACTTAATTTATCTAAATTTATCCCCTTTCGTCTAAACATCTCCTTATCCACATTAATTAAGTAATATCACTATTATTTAATTAATCCCTCTAAAGTTCTTCTAATCCCTAAGGTATCTAGTTAAATAATTAAATACCTTCCTCTTTCATCAAATGAGTTAACTATCACATTTATTTAATTCCTCCTCATGTCACATCCTCCATCATTTTTATCTAATCCTAATCCATCTTCTAATCTCATCATTAGGGATGTGCACATTCCTAATCCTTGATTAGGATATGTCACATCCTCCAACTTTTGCAAGTTGGCCTCTAATCTCTCTTAGCCACCTAACCCTCCTCTAATTCTTCATTAACTAGTCTAATCAACCTTTCAAAGAATTTTTAATTCCTTTTATCCTTCCAAGTAATATTAAATTCCTTTTTCTCTTCCCATGTGATCTTTGACTTGTCACATCAAGTCACATGTGAAATCTAATTTGTCTCTAATATCCATTAATTAGTCTAATCAAGTACTTGCACAACCTTAATCACTTAATTGAGTCAACCCTATTAAATGCTTTCTCTTTTTGGACAAGGCATCTCCATTCCCCATGTGAATTTTTAATTAATTCACATTTAATCCCCCAATGTATTTAAGGAATTTTAAATTCCTTCCCTCTTCCCCATAAGAATATTTGAGGAATTTTTAATTCCCCACTTGTCCTCTCATCCACATGGGGGACAAGTACCCCCTTTTATGAGGGGATCTTATCCCAATCCCAACGTACTATGTACCCTCTCCATGTCATGTCCTATCCTTCCACCTCATGTACACATCACCCTTTTAATCCACATCACCTGCCACATGTGAAGATGTGAGGGATTGTGGGTTCTCAACTCACCTTAACCCTACATCTTGATCATTGGTGGCTCAATCTTGGCCATCCATTTCCCTAGAGATTTCCAAAATTTCTATAAATACCCCCTCTTTTCTCTCATTTTAGGGGAGATCATGGATTGTAGCCAAACTCTTGCAAAATTTCTCTAGAATTCATACTTAGCCATTTTCATGCTTTCACCCACTTCCATCCATTCTCACATCATCATCTAGCTTGCATATCTTGCCATCCAAGGAGCATACACACCAAAGATCGAAGGGCCAACCAAAGGATCGATTTGACACAAGGTAAAATGTTTCATTTGTTGTTCTTATTTTGTGTTGATTCTAGCTAGGCTAATCTTGAGGTGTAGGTTGTTTTAGTGTTATTTTGCACTTGTTTGTTTGCTGCTCGTATTCTAGTGTGCAATTTTGACCTATCACATTTCTAGCACGCCTAGTGGGACCCACAAATGGGTCTCTTGCTTTCACATTTTCTTTTTTTTTTTTCACTTTTTGCAAGTACAGGTCACAGACAGGCAGACCTAACCTAAATAGCTGATTTTTCCTCACAAATAGGCGGACTTGACCTAAACAGCTGATTTTGCCCTCACAGACAGGCGGACCTAACCTAAACAGCTGATTTTTCCCTCACAGACAGGCGAACCCAACCTAAACAGCTGATTTTTCCCTCACAGATAGGCGACCCTACCCTAAACAGCTGATTTTGCTCTCTCCTTGGGCGGATTTGCCCTAGACAACTTTTTTCAAAAAGTGAAATTTCAAATTTTTAGCAACTTTTTGGCTATTTTAAAGGTTCTTAACCCCTAATTAGGAACATAGTTTAATTAAGGGGTGTTAATCAACCTTGTATGATGTGTTTTGGGTGAGTTATTTGACGTATCCAATCCCCTTGTGCCATTCGACAATCCTAGGTGACGAGAAATTGTAACTTACCCCGTCCTTTGAGTCTACCCATTTTATCTTTCTTAGTGGGACCTGCTTGGGAATTTCATCACCCCAAGGGATGATTCCAACCATGTGTACATGGGGTATATAAAGGGGGGAGAGCGAAAGTTGTACCTCAATCCAACCACGTTGTAATTGGCGAAGCATCGGGATGATGTGAAGAGTTGGTCTGAGCCTTCTAGGTTCCCAACTCACGCTTGTAATGGGTTGGTGGTCACGGTTTGGGCCTCACATACTGAGTGTATATCAAGGACTCCCTAGTAACCATGTTCATCCTAGATTAGATGACTTTGTCGACCATACCCGTCTTACTAGAATTAGGCTTGTGATTGTTTGAATTGTCTTCTTTGTGCGAAACCAATGATTGTCTGCTTTGCTTCACTTTGCCATATCCTTTTGATTGATGACTGTTGTGTTTTCAATCCTTTGCCTTGGTCTTTTTTGTCAAAATTCAATTTATTAAACTCTCCTTAGGTGGACTTGCCCTCATCCAGAGATAGACTTGCCCAAAAAATTGGTCTTTTGGAGCCTGATTTTGACCTAATTTCATTAGTTTTTGCTCCTTGGGCAGACTTTCCCTCATCCAGGGGTGGACCTACCTTATTAACAGTCCTTTTGGAGCCTATTTTGGCCATTTTTGACCAACTTTTTCTCCTTGGGCGGACCCAACCTAACAAACAGGCGGACCCGCCCTCCACAGGCTAACCTGACCCTCTCCAGGGGCGGACCTGCCCTCCCCAGACTCCAAAAATTATTTTTTGGAAAAATTTTATAGAGGGGCGGACCCGACCTAATAGATAGGTGGATTTTCCCTGATAGGCAACCATATATGCCCTGCCATTTGCACACTATTTACGTGTTTTCCTCCATTTGAGCACCAATCTTCTCAATTTTTCATGCTCTTTCCAATGACATATACCACTGCATACTTTGGACCAATTTTTTTTTTCTTGGGTGGACCTGACCTCATCCTTGGGCAGACCTGACCTTCTCCATAGGCGGACCCACCCTAATAGATAGGCGGATTTGCCCTGATAGGAAACCATATATGCCCCGCCATTTGCACACCGTTTACCTATTTTCCTTCGTTCGAGCGCCAATCTTCTCAATTTTTTGTGCTCTTTCCAACGACATATAACACTTCATACTTGTGACAAATTTTTTTTCCTTGGGTGGACTTGACCTGTTAAACAATCCTTTTCAAGCCCATTTTTGACCAAATTTGACCACCTTTTGCTCCTTGGGTGGACCTGACCTTCTCCATAGGCGGACCCACCCTAACAGATAGGCGGACCCAACCTAACAGACAGGTGGATTTTCCCTGACAGGCAACCATATATGCCTAGCCATTTCCGCATTGTAAGTTCGTTTTCCTCCATTCGAGTGCTAATCTTCTCAAATTTTCGTGCTCTTTCCAACAACATATACCACTTCATACTTTTGATAAGTTGCCCAGGGCACCTTTTTCTTCCCCATCTGCCTCCTCGAAGGGGGTGTACCCTACCATTCTCTCTCAATCTTCCATCATAAACCTTCCCTTATGAGGTCAGAGCATCCCCTCTAGACAGCCCTCCAAACAACCATACCCACCCTCCTCCGGAGCCATACCTTCCCTCCTCAACAGTCCCGATCAATCATCTACCTGTTTTGAGTAACCTATCATTCATTTTGAGCCTTCATCCTCTCATTTTGAGAATCATTCATCTGTTGTGGGCAGTCATTTACTCATTTCAAGTAGTCATTCATCCATTCTGGTTAATTATTTACTCATTTTGAGTATTCATTCATCTATTTAACACATCCTTTCATCATTTTGAACTCTTGTTATATCATTTTGATCATTCGTTTACTCATTCCGAGTAAACGTTCGTCCATTTCACACATCCTTTCATCATTCCGAACTCTCGTTCTATCATTCCAATCATCCATTTACTCATTCTGAGTAAACGTTCAGCCATTTCACACATCCTTTCATCATTCTGAATCTCGTTCTATCATTTCGATCATCCGTTTACTCATTTCGAGTAAACGTTCATCCATTTAACACATCCTTTCATCATTCTGAACTCTTGTTCTATCATTTTGATCATCCGTTTACTCATTCTGAGTAAACGTTCATCCATTTAACACATCCTTTCATCATTCTGAACTCTCATTCAACAATCCTGATCAATCATTTTACTCATTCTGAGTAATCTTTCAACCATTCCAAACCTTCATCTTCTCATTTCGAGAATCATTCATATATTGTGAGTAGATGTTTACTCATTCTGAGTAGTCTTTCATCCATTCTGATCAGTCGTTTACTCATTTTGAGTATTCATCATCCATTTCCCCATCCAAATCCCCTAAACTTCATCTCGGGTTATTATCCAAACTGATCTAAGTGTCTGATCTAATCGTGATCATCAAAATCTGCTTAGGATTGTCATCCGTCCTAAGTGAATCATCATCGTTAGCCCAATCAATCCATTTTCAATCTCAAAATGGATTCGGTGCCCTAATCATCCATTCATCCTTTAATCCAATCATTCAGTATCTTATGTCACCTAGGGTAATCTCTAAATAGGGTTTACAGTCCCTTTTGTCATCCTATCCAATCCATCATTCGATCTTATCAATCAATCGATCAATCTTATCCAATCCAATCCAATTGCATCCCTATCCAATCAACTTCACCCCAATCAATCTACTTCCATCTCAAGGCAGATTCGGTGTCGTAGTCATCCTTTGATAATCAAATTCAATCGTCAGAAGCAATCCCATCACATCATCCAATCATCCTAATCCGAGCTTTAATCCAATCCCGATCTGAGCTTTCCCTAAATCCCAATTTGAGCTTTAGTCCATTTCCATCCAAAACCTTTATCCATCCTCTTTTTCCTTTCATCATCATGAATTCTTATCCTCCATCAATAGTGGTCAAGGGAAACCCTAATTACGTTGACAACAATAAGGAAAGTCTTGTCGATCAAGAAGAATGTGACATGGATCCCCTTGACACTATCATTGCTAGTAAGTTTTCTCCACCCGCTTTCCAAAATCCAATCACCCCTTCGAGCTATCCTGTTATGTCTTCATCCATGCCTAATCATGCTCCTTATGATACCTTTGACAGGGATACCCATCATATCCATCATATCCTTCATCTACATCGTCCCCTTATCCAACACCCGCATCCTCTTATCCTAGTCTGCCATCACAATAGCCCCATCCCAATCCCTTGACCACATCCTCCTATCTCAATCCTCCATCTACATATACCTACTACCCCAATCTTCCATACCAATCTGCTCACCATAATCCTACTTTTGCACCTTCCTATTCTAATCCAACATCCACACCAACCTATCCTTATCCTAATCCAACATCTGCAGTTCCATATCTCCATCCACCACCTCAATCTCCCCATCCTAATCCACCATCCCAATACCCTTACTACAATCCGCCACCTACATCCTCGTGTCCTAATTCACCATGCCAATACCCCTATCTTAACCCTTCATATAATCTTAATCCCCCATCTATTTCCAGTCTTGCATCCAATCACATTCCCCCATATAATCCTTTTCCACCAATCCCTAGCCCTAATCCCCCACTAATCCATAATCCCTCATCCATTCCTACCACACCATCTCATCCTAGAGTATGCAAGTCTCTCATTTTAGAAGTTCTCCAATGACTTATAACAAAGAAGACATCTCCCACTCCACACCTTGAAATTGTGGAATCATGCCATCCCAACCCATTATCCACAGTCATTAGAGACGAAACCCTACTCCACCCAAAACCTATCATTGATGATACCACCCCTAGCATCACTCAAACCATCAAAACCATCATGTCCTCTAAATCCACTGAGCCCCCATCTCTTACCATCACATCCTTTGAATCCACTGAGCCCCCATCTCCTACCATCACATCCGTCGAATCCACTGAGCCTCCATCTCCTACCATCACATCTAATGAATCCATTGAACACCCACTTCTTACTCTAAGAGCCATCGAACCCATCAACGAAACCCAAATCCAATCCACTTCTTCCACTCCTAGTGTCACTAACATCCATTCCCATGAATGTTTTGAATCCTCCATCCCTCCATCTTCCCCACTTGACGAGTCCCACCAAGACTCCATTATCATGCCTCCCACACATGATGAGCCATGCCAAGAGCTTGATCCAAAGCATGCCAACATATCCCCTTCTCTAGATCAAGATCCTACCACCCCATCTAGTCCACCTCAAGATCATAGTCCCCCATCCATTCCATCCCATGACCCCTTTGCCATCCAAGCTTCCACTGCTCCATCTCCATCTCCATCACATGAGCTTGCTACCGCAAATTCAGATCCTATCATATCCCTTGATCCCTCTCCTGATACCACCCATCCAAATGATGCTATCCCATCATCTCCCTCTCATGATCCCCCATCATCGCCTAAAACTGCTATCCCTACATTGCTTGCATATCCCCTTGGTACCCTCACATTCTTCCATGGTGGCCTCCTCGTAGAAGAAAAACACAATGTAAATACCACCCATGATCCTCCACCTAATAATGGACTCACATCATGTTTTTAGAATAACACAAATCCTATTATGGATCACATGCTCAAAAACATGAACTATCAAGGAAAAGGTCTTGGCCTTCATGAGCAAGGTATTTTAGAGCCCATCCAGGTCAAAGAACAAATCTATATGCAAGGTCTTGGACCTATCTCCCAAGACTCACACTCTAAAGATGTTGGTACAACCTCTAGATGTCCTCAACAAGCCCTCTCTAAAGAAATGTTGGCTCTTCCCATCGCTCCACCCGATCATATGCTGCCATCCCTCCTCCTTCATCATATCACCTCAAAAAAACAATCCATATTCCTCCTTCATCTGCTCCATCCATTTTGGGTCCTTACATTTCTCCATCCACCATCTCCCATCCTTTATCTACTCCATCCATCTTGGGTCCGTATATCTCAAGATCACTTCTTCCATCTCATCCTTTCATCCATCCAACACCTATCCATGTCATCCATCATAAACATCCCTCATGCATATCACATAATCAGGATCAACAAAGGCACATACCTAAACATCCTCTATCTACACGTAATCCCCATACTCCTACCTCCATTGCTTCACATCGTCCATCTCCTCACACCCATCCCATTGCTACTAAAAGCACTTTGGATGCTAACAAAAAAATGCATAAATCCAAATATCCACATGAATCTAAAGCTCCCCATGTCCCCTCTAAAAGACATGGTGAAGAGAAGAAAAATCTAAATCCAAATCAAATCCATAGGCCACAAAGGCCTAGCAAAGAAAAGATCAAAACCATGTGGATCCCAAAGAATAAAGATGCAATGCCTTGAAATGACAAATCTGTGAGCACATCCAAAATTGCTCATCCAAAAGCTAATCATTTTAATCCACCCTCTCCTAAATCCGTTTTGGGTCCCTATGTCCCAAAATTCACTATTCAATCTCCTCCATTATCCCCACATTCTCCATCCATTAATCCTCTTATCTTTTCACATCGACCACCACATGTGCCAATGTTGGTCCTGAACTCATCTCCCCATCACATATCCACCCCATCATTCCATCCATACCCCTTGCAACATCCTATCCATTATCCTGCATATCTTCCCCATCAAATCCCTCTAATTCATCCTTTTGCATAATCCATTTATCCTAATAAGGTTGTACTAACATCCCACAGTTGCTTCAAACATAGGCTCTTAATACCTCGTATAGAACTTGATGCTTGAGTCCTTCATCCATATCCTTATCACATGTCTTCTAAATCCACTTATTTTCCTCCCTATCCTTATCCATATCCTTGCATTCCATCCAAAAGGTCAAAAGAATAAAATAAAAAATAAGAAGTCAGAAAATAAAATAGTAAAGAGAAAGAATCCATCCAATGGTGAAAACTTGGCAAACAAGTGCCTTGGATAAGTACTATGATGAAAACCTAGCTAACAGGCGTCATGTGTAAATCCCCATCTGCACTCGGGGGTAGCTTCTTGATATACATTCCCTCCATCCGCTATGCTTCCTGCTATGCTTTTGGCTATGCACCCATCTTCTTGCTATACATCCTTTTTGTCCATCCCCTCCATCCTACCGAGCTTACACATCCCATTTGGTATATCTCATTTATCACAATCCTTCCATCCTCCTTGTGATCTTGATAAAGATAGGGGAAAACATATAAACATGCTTTGGACACCTCTTAGCATACATTCCCCTCATCCACACACTATCCTAATCCTCTTGGTATACACTCACACTCATCTACCTTCCTTATCCACTCGTCATGCTACCCTTCAATATCCCTTCTTTATCCATGCATCCTATCTTCATTTGTCTCACTCCTTTTATCTTCCTATCCACTCATCTTCCATCCTTCATGCCTCCCCGCACATGACATATCTAGACTGGGGGCATCTATCTTCCCTTATGATATAGTCCTTGGAGACATCATTCATTCCATCAAAACAATCCCTTCCATTTCCCTATCCTTATCTCCTTATCAATATATCCATCTCCCCATCCTTATCTTCCCATCCCTCCACACAATCCTTATATCCATCTCCCCATCCTTATCTTCCTATCCTTCCATCATGGCATCCATTTTCATCTATCCATCCGGTAACCTTTTCCTCATCTGAATCCTTATCTTCCTATCCATCAATCCAACCAGTCTTTTTCATCTCCAAATCCTTATCTTCCTATCCATCAATCCAACCAATCCCTTTCATCTCCCCATCTTCATCTTCCTATCCATCAATCCAACCAATCCTTTTCATCTCCCCATCCTCATCTTCCTATTCATCAATCCAATGAATCCTTTTCATCTCCCAATCCTCATCTCTTTCTCCTCATCCCATCTTATAATCCCTTGTCATTGGTATCTCTCCATCATATCATCCTCCCAATTCATCTTTTGATGATTTGGATAACTATCCCATCCCTAAGCTTTTTGTAGTCACCATCCTTCAATCCAATCCCACCGGTCTATCTAGTCCCATCGTGTCAGTCCAATCATTTTATCCCCTTATCTAGGGTTATCCCATCATCTTTCATCCATCACTTATCTTTGACCTTTGATCGAACTACGTTTCCCTTGTGCTTTCGCGTAGGCAAGGTCGATCATTTGATCCGCCCCCGGGGTTCCATCCATCATCAATCTATATTGTTTTCTCCTTTATTGCCTATCATCAGTCTTTCTGTTTTGTCCATCCACACCTTTATCATCCATCATTAGTCTTTCTTCATTAGTCCATCTTGTCATCCACTAGGTCTCCATCATCCTCTTTCCAATTTTTATCCATAATCAGTTGTTAGCCTTTTATTGAATTACGAGGGCTCTGCACTTCCACGTAGGCAAGGCTAATCTTTGATCAGCCCCCAAGCCCCCCAGGTCTTTAAGGTGTGTTCGTCTTGTGTCATGTCTCTTGTGTCGTGTCGTCAAGATATGCCCTTAGCTAGTTGGTTATTAACAAATGAAATCCACTTGTATCATCAAATCCAATTGATTCTAAATATCCTGTCATACTGATCTTTTAGTTTAGTATCCATCATCGGTCTCAATAGGATGCATCCTTCCTAACAGACCTCATCAATCCCATCCATCCCCTTGATCCTATGGCAAAGGACGTTTGAAATTGATTGCAATTTTTTGATGCTTTTGGATTTTGTTTATCATTTGAGCTCCTTATCATCACTTGTCATGTTTGCCTTGATCCATCCTATCATGGTGTGCTTTGACTAGTCAACATAGGGGTGTATCTTGATCTTTTCTTTGTCTTCTCGGTTGTCCCATGTAGTACCCACCAAGATCCCTGGGGTCTTGTGTTATGTTGGGCATCCTTGTGTGCTTGTGGTTATCCTAATACCTAGCCCGACCAAGGTCATCATGACTTTGGGGTGTTGGGATAGCCTTCTTGTTTGATATGTTTGTTTCATGCATTAGACACTAATCTTCCTTCATCATTTATACCTTCGTGTATTGTGTCTTCTGCTATAGCAAAAATTAGTGCTCCGAAGATGGCAAATTCCATTAGGATTGCATTTCACTTTCCATTCCATCCTCTTGCATGTATCCCTCATCCTATCATCTATTACAGTCCCCCCATCCATTCATCCTTCATCACGCTCTCCTCCCAATCTCCTACTACCTTTTCATCCTTTTTTGAACCCCGATGTCCTCTCGAGGGGGCATCCTCAATCCCTAACTTTCGTCTTCACCCCCATCATCTTCCTTCCTAGTCACCCCTTTGAATGACTGGGGCATCTTTTCCAATCTAACCATCTTCTTCTAAGTTCTATGTTTTAATATTCTTTGAAATGATGCTACTTCATAACATCATCTCAAATAGGGGCAAAATGTAGACACCTAAATTTGGACACTTAATTTATCCAAATTTATCCCCTTTCATCTAACATCTCCTTATCCGCATTAATTAAGTAATATCACTATTATTTAATTAATCCCTCTAAAGTTCTTCTAATCCTTAAGGTATCTAATTAAATAATTAAATACCTTCCTCTTTCATCAAATGAATTAAATAAATATCACATTTATTTAATTTCTCCTCATGTCACATCCTCCATCATTTTTATCTAATCCTAATCCATCTTCTAATCTCATCATTAGGGATGTGTATATGCTTAATCCTTGATTAGGATATGTCACATCCTCCAACTTTTGCAAGTTGGCCTCTAATCTCTCTTAGCCACCTAACCCTCCTCTAATCCTTCATTAACTAGCCTAATCAACCTTTCAAAGAAGTTTTAATTCCTTTTATCCTTCCAAGGACTATTAAATTCCTTTTTCTCTTCCCCATGTGATCTTTGACTTGTCACATCAAGTCACATGTGAAATCTAACTTGTCTCTAATATCCATTAATTAGTCTAATCAAGTACTTGCACAACCATAATCACTTAATTGAGTCAACCCTATTAAATGCTTTCTCTTTTTGGACAAGGCATCTCCATTTCCCAATGTGAATTTTTAATTCACATTTAATCCCCCAATGTATTTAAGGAATTTTAAATTCCTTCCCTCTTCCCCATGAGAATATTTGAGGAATTTTTAATTCCCCACTTGTCCTCTCACCCACATTGGGGACAAGTACCCCCTTTATGAGGGGATCTTATCCCAATCCCAAGGTACTATGTACCCTCTCCATGTCATGTCCTATCCTTCCACCTCATGTACACATCACCCTTTTAAGCCACATCACCTGCTACATGTGAAGATGTGAGGGATTTTGGGTTCTCAACTCACCTTAGCCATACATCTTGATCATTGGTGGCTCAATCTTGACCATCCATTTCCCTAGAGATTTCCAAAATCTCTATAAATACCCCATCTTTTCTCTCATTTTAAGGGAGATCATGGATTGTAGCCAAACTCTTGCAAAATTTCTCTAGAATTCATACTTAGCCATTTTCATGCTTTCACCCACTTCCATCCATCCTCACATCATCATCTAGCTTGCGTATCTTGCCATCCAAGGAGCATACACACCAAACATCGAAGGGCCAACTAAAGATCGATTCGACACAAGGTAAAAGGTTTCATTTGTTGTTCTTATTTTGTGTTGATTCCAACTAGGCTAATTTTGAGGTGTAGGTCGTTTTAGTGTTATTTTGCACTTGTTTGTTTGCTGCTCATATCCTAGTGTGCAATTTTGACCTATCACAATAAGTTATCTACTACTAAAATTTAATCTCTACAAATTTTTAGGGTCAATGTAATATAAAGGAATATGTTCCATACGTTTGTTAGAAAGGCTAGTTTTATTTGGAAGATCATCAGAGAAATTCATTTAACATTTAGTTATGACACAGCTAAAATTTTGCTTTCATGACTAAAACTGATAGAATCCAAAGAGAAAATACATGTCCATGGTCCAAAGGCGAAAGAGTAATATTAAGCATTTTCTTTTGTACCTTCTAAAATTGTTTAAATTCTTTTTTCAAATGACCTTTGCCCTAAATATTTTTAGAAAGCAACCCTTTTTATGATAATGGACTCCCATCTATTTGTTAGACTATCCTTTGTTTTTAAGTTTACTTTTGAACTTTTTTTTTAAATGGCTTCAGATTGAGTTTTTGATAGTAAGGCATCAGCCTTCAACATAATATATATATCTTCTTGTTACTTTACAAAGCACATTGCATACTCAAACTTAATATATATCTTCTTGTTTATTTAGAAAGCACTTTGCATATGGTAGGTTTCGCTCCCAAATATTTACAAGCACCACTAATTATGATTGATGAGTTGGAAAGGTAGGGATCGTGATTTTCTTTTCATTTTAGGATAGCAAAGTTATGCCTTTTGGGACTACATTTACCAAATGAATTTTCATGCTTAGTGGGTGTGGATTTGGCTTCCCTGTAAGCATAAGTTGCTTATGCAAGTCTTGTGTATTTGCAAGAGGTTTTATGATTGCATTCCAATCTTCTTGGATACTCTTCAATTTGGTGACTTTTATAGATTTTTTGCACATAGCAACAATTTTTCCATGTTTCTATTTTATCTATCTATTTCTTTAGGAACTTAAATTGATGTTCCCAATTTAGTGTAACGTGCGCAAAAGATACAAACTCATCATACCACTCAGAATTTAATTCATTAAATTATAACAAGATCATAATCATTTAAAGTGAACCAAATGATCCAATTTGAATAGGGAGGTTAACCAGGAATAGGAAAGAAAAGCTGAGAAGTGAGAAGCAAGATCCTACTTCTACTCTCTATCATGATATTAAGGTAAAGTGATTTGGATATAAAATCCCAAATATGCTTACTTTAGTTTAGCAAGCAATTTGCATGGATTACTTATTCATTTTAACAAACTAAAACCTTTAAAATTAAAGGTGAATTGTATTAAGTAACAAATGGATGGACCTATTTCCTAATCATAGTAATAGGGAGGTGTGTCTCCTACCCCTTGGGGTGCACCTCCAGTATGCAAATAGGTCTTCAATATGAGACTAATATTGACACATTTATTGTGATTACAAATTTCCATTTGAGTTTTTCAAAGTCTCTAGGGTTCATCTCCTGCTGGGCATGGGTGTTTCCCATGAAAAACACAAATAAAAAAAATCCATAGGCGCATAAAAAAAAGACTTAAAACAATAAGATAAAAAATACAGCCAATCATACAGTATTTGACACAAATGACAAAATCCTCTGCATTGTTGAGAGAAAGATATCAATTTGTGTGGAAACTTGAGGTATGCCACTTATTGCCCTGATTTTAGTGACATACCCTAGGTTTCTATGGTTTTCTAAATACTTTCTTTTAAATTTGCAAACCCTAGATTCGTATAATATTGTGCCCCCAATGAAACAAAACATCATTTTTTTGCTTCCTTCCTTCTTGGGATTTATCTCGTCCATCATCTAAGCCTGTTCATAGGTATTTGGTTTTGCCTTGGAGCCCTTGCTTGTAAATATGAGGTCTGTGTGGTTTCCATTGTAGGGGATGATGTATGAGCATCTTTGGAGAAATGATAACACTTTCAAAGTCTGATTATTTTCATTACTCTTAAGGAATATCATATCCGCACAAGCCTCAGAGAGAATCGGTAACCTAAAAACATGCCCAAAATTCACTCAAAATTGATACCAATAAAAGCGCATAAATTTAATGTTGCATTAACTAAATATTTATATTGTTAGATATAAATTTTGTAACGGTGAAATTCACATATCCATGAAATTTGTTGTCTAGTTCTATTTCCTTCATGGTGGTAATGATCCTCTACACTTTTGGCTTTGAAGCTGCTGTCTTTTGGTGATATTATCCACTTTATCTTTACTAATTGCAAATTGTCTTTGGTCTTTTCTCTACATGGTCTTCTCTACTATGTTACCTCACCATGACCATAAGCTGCTACTCCTTATAACTATGTCTTCTTTCAACTACTTTTTGCTCATGATTTTCAATACATATCCTTCAACTACGTCATACCTCTGATTTCAAAATGTTGTCTGTAGTCTGGTATGTAGTTCCAGGGTTATTGATTGCCTATGAAGATCAAAACTTCATCGCATAGAAAAACATCCCTATATGATAAGTTGTTTAGTTTGAAATGCTTTAGGAAAGCTTATTAGTTTAGCTTCAAAGAAACTAAAAAATGACATAGTTTGAAGCAACAGCTCTAGGGCGATAGGGTTTGAAATGATTTCTAGCATCGACATTGTTGATAGCAAGACACAATTTGTGCATCACCCAACTGAGAGTTATAGCTAACAACAAGAAACTCAAATGAAGAAAGTCCTTATTAGGGTTAGAGATGGCAGATATCTAACAATTAAATGCATATTTTAATTAATAAAACAGAGAAACTAAAAACACACATAATAAATCATAACACAAATAATTTAACGTGTTTCACCCAATCTGGGCTACATCCACCAAACCGCATCCATCCAATACTTTTATTATCCAGTGAAAAACCCTATTACAATCTTTCAAATAATCGCGTTTTGAATAATAGCATGATTAGTCACCACACACCAACAGTCCTTAGGCTTACACTTAATCTTATCTCTTCAATAAAATATAAAATGCAACTTTTATTTTAGAAAAATTAAAGTAACCATAGAAATCTTATTTCCTCAATAAATTATTAAATTGAAATCAAATTCAAACATTGGAGTTTTGCTCATGGTTTTTCATTTTCCCAACACAGTCTGTTCTACTTAGACTCTGCCAATCCTTACTGCAAGTTGCATAGAATAGCAGACCAGAAAATACCAAAATGTACATAAAATTGGAATCAAAAATAAAGAAACTGGGTGGAATGGCTGGTGATAGATGACATTCTATTCTGCCACTCTATTCATGTGTAGTCTTAATCAGTTGAAACATATTCATGGCAGTCTATTATGTAGTCTTATTTAATTGAAAATGCACTCATGGTAGTCTAATGTGTAGTAAAGTGACAAAGAAGTGACTGGACTGTGAAAACTGAATAGGGCCATTATATATTTAATAGTCATATTTTCTTTCTCTAATTTTTCTCATTTTTCCAAAAAATGGCATACTAAGCTTTGGAAAATTTTAATATATAACCCAAATTGTATTCAAGATTTGAATGTTCTCAAGAATGGTATGTTCCTTCAATTTCCATGTCATTAACTGAAAATGGGCATCAATTAGTAATTATAGTTTTCTTTGCATAGGCATATGAAATGGGATCTTTTGAAAACAAAGTTGAACAATTGTAGGAATGGTAATAATACTGGCTAAAATAGTAAACTTAGTAGAAACCAATTAACATGGTTAAATTGTAACAACAAATAGTAATAGTTTGATATCCAAGTTCTTTACAAATAGACTATTTAAAAAATTGAAACATATATTAGACTTCTTGGGTTAGTAGAGAGAAATAAGGGACAGAGAGGAGAGATTGAAAAAATTAAAAACATAGAGATAGATAGGGAGACAGATACTCCTTCCCCCTATCTCTATCTATTTATCTCCCTCTCTCTCTTTATCACTCTATCTCACCATCTCTATCTCTATCTATATCTCTTTGCTCTATGTTTCTTTGCCTCTCCATCTCTATCTCTCCATATTTCTTCTTCCATATCTCTATATATCTCTATCTCATTATCTCTCCATCTCTCTCCCTCTATCTACCCTTATATCCCTCTATAGCTAGTAGCTAAAAATATTTAAGAGATTTTTAGAGAACTATCTATCTTATGATTTTTTTCTTGCCTATTTTAAACAATTGTCAATTTATATTCTTTTCACAAATATTAAATTTAAAAAATAATTTTAAAATAAATAAAAAGACAAAATATACAGTTCATAATTGTTTTTGGATTTGATTGTGTTAGAATTTTTTGCATCAATGTTTTGGATCACACTCCTTGATCCATCATCAAGATGGTGGAGAGCAAGAGGAGAGCAAGAGGATCACATAGTGTGATCCGAAATGTTGATGCGAAAAAATCTAACACAATCATATCCAAAAACAATTTTGAACTTTAATATGGATTGTGGAAAATTTATATCATTAATAAGACAAAATATACAACCATATAACAAATTTATAATTAAAAAACAATGATTATTTAGATGCCCCTCTCCATTTAGACCTGAACTTTCAACGGTGGGAGGTTAATTAGGATAAATTCTGGTCTTTTTTTTTCATTTAATATGCCATGTCAGCTGCATTTTTGGTAGCTGAGTGTTCTTTTTAAAAAAAAAAAAAAAAATCTTTCTATTGTAGGTCGAGAAAAGGATTTGATCATTCCTGGCCATACAAAATGTGGGCAAATTGTATAGACAAGCAAAGATGAAAAGATCAATGCTTTTATATACTATATGAAAGTTGTCCTCGGTGCTTCTGTACAAAGAGAAGATAGCGGGAAAATTGGAGAGTTAAAGGAGTGGAAACCAATAGTGGTGGGGAAAGCAACAAAAAAAAGTGAAATACTAGGTGGATCTTGCAGATGGAAAGTTACCTTTGAAATTGAGTTCCAAAGTAAGATATATACTGCATGATATGTTATAGTTGTTTCCTAATGAGCTCGTCGATCTTTAAGCTACTAAACCCCTCTTTGTGGATATGCAATTCTCTAAGAAATTTGATAGTTTACATCAGTTTTCCCTTTTGTTCAAATTCTATTTGAAGTCCCCTCAAATTTTGAATGGGACAAATGCTCTCCCAATAGTAATCATTTTTTTTCGTCATTCTAAAGTTGTATCCAACAAAACATTAAGGAAAGCAAATTTTTTTGACATGTTGTAGATGCAACCGCCTTCAAAGACATTTATGTGAAAAGTCAAAGCATAGACAAGAAATTAACTATTTGAGAAAATGCCTCAAAATATTGTTATCTCATGGAATCTCAAATTATTAACTCAAATACAATTTTATCTATTATGCATTTTATGACATTTTTGGCCAAATGCTCTCCCAATATTAAGCATTTTCTTTTGTACCTTCTAAAGTTGTTTAAATTCTCTTGTTTCAAATGGGCTTTACCCTAAATTTTATGGTAATGGACTCCCATCTATTCATACATTTAAAACATAATACAACTTTAATGTCTTTGGCGTACCTATTGCACCACAGGGTGCAATTGCTAGTTTAAAAAGATACAAGAAAATTTATTCATTGTATTGAATTAATAGTTTTATAGAATATATTTAAGATTTTTTAAAGATATGTGAACATAATTTTTATCTTGATCAATTGTAAAACTTGTGAAATTTATTTAACTTTAAAATGATAGTTTAATTTTATATGAAATGTGATATTATTTAAAAATGTGATATGATTTATATATTTGTAAAATAAATAATTAAAAAATAATTAATTAATGTTAATTTAATTATATATATGTGTGTGTGTGTGTGTGTAAAATAATTTGGATTAATTAATAGTTGTTGTGGGTAAGGTAAATTAATATTATTTTAGAAAATCAGAATGAAATGTAAGAGTATTTATCTTAATAATCAAAGATGAATAACTTTAATAAGTTGTTTAGAATTGTTTTATGGAATGAAAATTTACATGGAAATGTGACATGACTTGTATATTTGTAAAAGATAATAATTTTTAAAAAATATTTAATTTATGTTAATATAATAAAATATATATGTATAATTATAAATTAATTTAGAGTAATTGATTGATAGTTTTGGTGTGTGACATAAATTAATATCATTTTAGGAAATTATATGTGAAATATAGAGCTATTTAGCTTAATAACCAAGTACAATTATTCTACAATTGTTTTATTTTTAGTTTGGGAATGGTTTCTCTTTATCTATATATCACCTAAAAATTTGTGTGACATCCATATAAATTTGGGATGATTTTGCATCCTAGATCACTTTTGTGTTTATAAATTTGACTTTTCTTGTGCATACTTGATCATATTTGTATTTTTCTTGTGCTTTCCAATTCACCAAATCCATCTTTGTTTTCTTTCTATTTGGATCGACAATATTATGAATACCTTTAGAGGGTTTCAAAAATTGCTAGGGGACACATTATCTATTAGGACACACAATTCTAACTATTTATTCCTAATTAATTACTGTTGGTTTAAAGTAGAATTAATAAAATCATTAGATGCATATGCATTGTAAATTGTCCTTTTCGTCAACTAAGTTTATTCCAATTGCATGGGGATCGATAGTTATCTTTAGTAGAAGTACTTCAAATAGAGGGTTTTAATAGAACAATGGGTTATCAATTAGTTATATTGGCTTTAGCATTAATCTAGGAGGTTGCCCCCTCTAAGAGGCCAAAAATATGCTATAATGTGACTTTGTTATTTCAATGCAATATTGTTCATTATATTTGTATTTACAATTTAATTTTGTGTATTTGGCTAAGATGTTGCAAGGAATGTAAAATTTTCCCTAGAGAAAAGTCTAGGTAATTTTCTTCCTCTTTAGCTAATTGTCTTGTTATAATCCTCTCTTCAAGATGAGCATCTTGGTATATAACTTTGAGATCCTTTTTTCACCACCCTAGGATCCTTCTTATGATGGTGAACACTTGATCTAAGTAAATAGATGTAGTAGTAATTGCTAAATTAGAGGAATTTCACTTGTGTTTCCTCCCATAGTGATGGAAAAAACTACATATTAGAATCTCTCAACCATATATTTGGTTGTGATTTATCCATTGATTGATCTAATAACATTAAACCTAATCTTCACTCCAATTGGATGCCTTGGGAGCCAAAATTTAATTTTCTCAAATTTGATGGTATAGATCCTACTAATTGGATCTATTGGGCTAAATAATATTTTACTCTCCATAATACTCCTTGGGGAGACATAGTCACTATTTCCTCACTCAACTTGGAAAATAACCAATCTACTAATATAAATGGTATATGAAGGTCAATCCTCAACTTAGTTGGACTAAATTTACTAAATTTGAGAAAGTTGCAACCAAACCAAAGGGTTGATAGATGACTTCTTTACTAAATTGCGGGTTGAGGTCAAAGTGTTCAAACCCAAAGATATGATGGAAACCATAGGTTTGGAAAAACTTGTAGAAGATAAGATCATAATTTAGGCTCAATTCTCTAACTACACCCAATTCAAGAACATTGTGTTGAATCACAATGTACCCACCCCCAAAAATTTCTCCATACCTATCAAATGTCTCACTAAAGCAATTATATGAGCTTGTCAAGAAAATGGTTGTTTTATATTTGTGATTAAAAATTAACACCATGGCATTGCTATGTGGAATATAAGTCATATTTCTTTTGTTGGGACTCAATAGTTTGACGAGTTTTGATTCTTGGTGAAAGTCTCAGTAGTTCTGGGGTAGATGCAAGAAGATGAGTCCACTTCCAGTGGAAGTTTCATACTTAGAGAAAAACCCAAAATTAGGAAAAATGAAATGGGATCCCATTATCTAGCAAACAGGATCCCGTTTCACTTTAGGAGGCCGAGCCAAAAATGGGATCCTATTTTGTAGAAAAGAGATCTCGTTCTAAAACGAGATCTCATTTTGTAAAGGCTTAATTTTTTTTTTAAACCAAACATGATCCCGTTTCTAAAAAATTCAATTTTTGGCCCAACTTTTGCTATGGATTTTAGGTCAAAAAAAGGCTTGGAGTGCCGACCCTTAACTTTGGACCTACATTGACCTACAACTTGAAGGTCATGTCAGTGTTAGTAGAAAATAGTGACTTTGGACATATGTCTAAAGATGTTTTGTAGAATTTTTTGACAAAATTAAAACTCATTATAGATGAGATTGTGTAGATTCCAAATATGTAATTTTTTAACAATTGGATTAATTTTTTCTATTTTTCAAATAATCTTTGGTGAAATTGGTTCATAAACTTTAAATATCAAGGCTTTTTTAGTATTTTAATAACCTTTTATTAAAATATTTTTTTGAAAAATGAATTATACATCAACATTCTTCAGAAAATTATTTTCAAATTGAAAAAATAAATAAAAATGACAAGTTTAGGTCATCTTATGTGTGACGTACATGAGGAATTTTCAAAATAGGAAATATGAACAATAAAAAATTAACAAAAAATAATATTAAAAAAATACAAAAATATTGACAACATTCTTTAGTGTGTTACAAATATTTTCCCAAAAGGATTCAAAACAATTAAATTATTTAGGTTAAAATATGGATGATGTACATGTGCATGGTACAGAAAAAAATGACTTTTAAATAATGGTTTTTAGACATGCCTATTGAAAATTAACTCGTATCATCTGGGTATTAAAATAAACATATTTGGAAACTAGACTCGGAGTACTACATTTCATATTAGTGACTTTTTTTAATATTCAATCTTTAAGTGCTTCAAATTTTTAGGTCAAATGAGATAAATTCTAGAAATCAAGGAAAACATTTCCACTTTTTGGCCAAAAAGTAGACTCAACTTCTTACACACACCCTCATAATGGGGTTGAAGTCATTGACAAAGGGGGTGAATGAGAAAGTGATGGTGGTTCCTAATAGAGTAGCAACCCCCAATGAGGTAAAAAGAAAGTGAAGGAACAAGGAAAAGGAAGAATTAATGCGAGTAAATCGAATGGGAGGTTTCTGGTAGTTCCAATAGTTCTTAGAACTAGTGAAATGTCCAACAAGATCTTGATCATGTTAAAAGAACCGATGGTTTTGAAATATTCCTTTTTCTAGTCTTCCTAAGTGCTATAGAGGTTTTTTTTGTAGATCTAAGTGGAAAATGGCATAAATCATCCTCCACCCACTCCACCAACTCATATTGATGACATTTCATGTAACTACCCAAAGTAAATGTAGATCCCTTCATTCAATTTACAACTCTCATTTTGGGTAGGAATCAATCTCAACTATGGGTTTCAAGTGTGCTATAATAAAATAGTTAGGTTTTAATGCTCGGTGGGTATATTAATTATGATTTTGATCATTTCCAAGAGGTTGGTTTTGTAATGGTCTCCAAATTCCAAGGAAGTTGCAAGGTAGCCATTGATGCCATATCTAGTTTGTTGAGGGATCGTAAAAATGTAAAATAGAATCTAAGAGTAGCATTATAAATGTATTGTGTTGTAAAATGTCTCCATGACACTAAGTATGTATTTATGAAGGCTTATTAGTCATATCTATGGATCTCCATTTCCCATATTTTCTAGCATGAATGTGATGCTATGAAAACATTGTAGGACTTATAATGACATTTCTCATTTTATGATACATATAGTTGTGTTCTGGATTACTAAGTATGCTCAATTACAAGATTTCATTGTCATTATTGTATGTAAATACATAGATCCATGTTTTTCTTCTCTTGTTTGTTTTCTTCTTATTATGTTGTGACTTTGTTTCCTAATAAATATGCACTAGTTTGGAACGAAGAACCAATCTCACACCATCACACATAAAATAAATATAATATAGGAGTAAAATTATTTTTTTGCATCTATAACCTTGTACCATAAACATGGATGTATCTTTAGTGAGCCTCAAATGAATCTATCTCATGTGGATTAAATGCTTGTACAATTATATTAGCTATATATGGGTTTAGAGATAGCTAGTTTTATTTGGTTCAGTGACAATCTTTGGGACCAAGTTGACATGTTGGGTTTGGCTATCATTAATTCATTATTATTCATTCTATATGATTTCAATAAATTTTAAGGTACACACCCCTAGGTAGACCCTCTTGATTCTAAGTTGAGCTCAAAGTGTACAAGAGATAACCCACTCTTGTAGAATTGACCTTAGACCTTTCATTGTTTTGTTGATGTCATTCTCACTTGATGAAAACCCCAGCCTTGTTCAAGTGGAGTTTGGTTCTAGGTAGTGGAGCAAAAATTTTGGGACCCAACATATTTGATACATAGAATATCCACTAGAGCTTGAAGAATAGGAAGACGTCAAAGAGGCCCAATAGAGGAGAATCCACTAATTGAGGATACAAATGTTGAGAAAGTACCGCTAAATATTTATGCATGTATTGGTTGAGATATCAACTCCTTGGACAATGAAGGACAATTTATTTTTCTAAGAAACACACTATCCACTTGGACTATCAATCCAAAGATTGGAGAAACAATTAGATTTTTTTATGTATCCATTTTTAATCTTTGAAGTGATAATTTCTAGTGTAGGAACCTTACCTTGGAAGGGAAAGTGATGACATGTTCACATTCCCAAGGGCATCTACACTCTCAAATTTGACATGTTTGTCCTAACCTTGGGTGGCTATGATGTTATCTTGGAAGAATAATGGCTCTGCATTCTTGATCCTATCTTGTGAGAATTTTATGAACTTTGGATGAAATTCATAGATAATGGTCAACAAAACACTTTACAACCTAACTCTCCTTTAGATTTGTTAGATTCATTAGCTCTCATTGAATGGAAATTTTGCTAAAACAAGGGTCTCATGAGATTATTAGACAATTTTTTGTTTCATGTTAATGAATCTCATGTCTCAAACAACCATAGATCTCCAAGAGATTTTATTTTTCCATTAAATGGTCTTTGTAGAACCAAGTAGATTTTGAATAAATGATAAGGGTAAGTGCACCAAGATTATTTCCAAAAAGGGGGCTTAAGTTGCCAACTTTTTTTTTTTTTTCTGAAATCAGGAAATACTGACCTTGGACATGAAATTGAGGATAGTTACACTCAGAATTCTGAGATGGAACAAAGACAAGGATTGAAGTGCTCCGAGTCTACTTTCTAAACTACTAATTTATTTTGAAAATGGATGAGATTAAGGGGTTCAAAAGAGGGATGTACACAAATTGGTGCTTTTTTTGTCAGAAAAATATAACATAGCAACTCTTGTATGACCCTAGCACGGTGAAATTTTTTGTAGTATTTTTAAAATCGCTACGGTTAGAAGTTAGCTAACAATATCTAGTTGATGCATGATTTTTCTGATAATTTTTAATGAATATTTAATATTTTACTAATTTTCTAAGTGGGCACTTCCTGAAAAGCAGAATTTTGGCCATGCTCCCCCTACAAATTTTGGAAAGTAATTGATTTAAAAAAATAAAAAATTAGAATGAAGTCTAGTCTCTAAAAATGTAATTTATTTGAAATTTTGATGAATGGTTAATTTATAATGAAAAGAACACCAAACACTACTTTTTGGCAAAAAAGAGACATACAACCAAAAGAAATTATGGATAAAAGGCTTAACATTATCAAAAAAGTGAAAAAAATTACATCGTTGGATAGCTAAGAGAATCTAACATCACCCATGTGTTTGATTTTGTCGATATTGAACTAGATGTAATCTTGACAGTGAGCACGAATCCGATTATGTGAAAAAATTGTAGAATTTGTAAAAACACATCTCTGGTCTTTGGGAATGACCTCCAAGCCTTTGGGTTGGTATTCCAAAGCAAAATATAACTCGAGCGCGCTATAACATGTGCGCATTATTTCTTAGTTTTAACATTTTTTTTGCTTATCTGGGTTACATGTCAAGCAAGACATAACGCGAGCACATTATAACATGCTTGTGTTATGTCTTCCTTAATGTTAAATGCCACTCTATTGAATTTTTGTTGATATATTTTTATGTTTGTATGTACATGTATACTAGTGTGTCATGTATGTATGCATGCCTATATGTATCAGTGCATGTATATTGTATGGATGTAGGATTGTGTGTACATATGTATTATGCTTGTATGTATTTATGTATATCTTTAGAGGGAGGAGGAATTTTAAGAGAGAGAGGGAGAGATGTCTAGGTAGGGTGGGATGGGGAGAGGGAGAGAGAGAGTCTAGAGAGAGAATCCAGGCAGAGTCGAAATCAAAAGGAACCTCGTCGACATCGAAAAATCTTTAAAAGTCGAATCCGTTTCCTCAATCCGTCAGGATCGACAAAGATCAATCCGGATCGAAATCCGTCACGTCTGCGAAATCGAAAAAATCAGGCGATCCGGTCCGCGTTTCCTCAATCAAATCCGGCAAAGATAAAAGAAACGCAGAGAAATCAAACGCTGCAGAAATCAAAGATCATTTTGCGCCCGGCAGGCTGCGATCAGGCAAATCCTCGAAAATCGAATCAGGCGATCACGCTTGCCGAAAATCAAACAATCAAAATCAACCGCGGGAATCAAACCAAAATCAGGCAAAATCAGATCAAAATCAATCGTTTGCGTCGGATCAATCACGATCAGGCATTTCCAAAATCAAACGAACGTCAGGCGCAAATCGGCAAAATCAGGCGATCAAACGTCATCAAAATCATCCACTCGTTATCGGCAGAATCAAAATCAAAATCAAAATCAATCAAGCAAAATCAGGCACAAATCGGCAAATCAATCAGGCGATCAAATCAATCAAACGTCATTCATTTTCATTTTAAAATCAATCCGGCACAAAATCAACACGCATCAAAATCAATTTTTTTGCAATCATCAAAATCATCAAAATCGACATCATTTTTGCGTCGATCACATCAGGCAAAATCGCGCGGAAATCACGCGCGATCAGGCAAAAATCGACTTTGCAGAATCAAACAATCAGGCGCGGAAATCACGCAAAATCAAACAAAAATCAAAATCAGGCGATCAAAATCAATCAAAATCAAAATCCGCGTCGACATCAGTTCAATCACGATCAGAATCCGCTTGCATCAATCAAAATCGATCAATCCGCTTTGCGATCATCAAAATCGCGCGTCAAAAATCTCGAAATCAGGCGCAGAATCCTCCGCGATCCGCGATCAAATCCGCGCATCATCAAAAAATCAAACAAATCAAATCAAAATTTCCTCGAAATCAAACGTCATCAAATCAAATCAAATCAAATCTCAAAAAAATCCGTAATCAAACAATCAAACATCGTCAGTCAACAAATCAAAACATCCGGCAGATCAAAATCAAACATCAATCTTTTGCGGCGCGTCAAAAATCAAAAATCGGATCAACATCCGCGTCAGAACGCGTCAAAATCAAACGATCAAAAATCAAATCGTGCGGATCAAACGTCAAATCAAACGCAGAAATCCGGCGATCATCGGCGTCAAACAATCGGATCAAAATCAAACGATGGATCAATCAAAATCCCGAAATCTTTTTTTGCCATCCCGATCAAAAGATCAAAATCAGCGAAATCGCGAAATCAAAATCAGGCGCAAAATCAGGCGCAAATCAAACCAAGCGATCAGGCGGAGATCAACCCGGCAAATCAGGCAAATCATCAAAACAATCAAATCGATCAAAATCTGCATTTTTTTGTCAAACGCATCTCAAATCATCAGAACGTCAGCAGAGATCGGCAATCAAAATCAGGCGTCATCAAACAAGATCAGGCAAATCAAAATCAAAATCGAAATCAAAATCAATCAGAAATCAATCAGGCATCAAAATCGATCGAGATCAAATCATCAAATCAAAAATCAACAGGATCAATCATCCGAGGATCCACACATCGCTTTCAAATCGCATCAGACCGATCTCAAAAATCAAAATCTCAAAATCAAAAGTCAAATCGCATCAAGATCAAATCATAAAATCGTCGAAATCAGAAAATCAAGATCAAAATCCGTCAAATCAATCATCAATAAAATCTTTTGCGTCGAAAAATCATCAGAAAATCTCAAAATCAAACATCAAGCAATCCGTCAAAATCGAAATCGAGACAATCAGCTTTTCATCAAATCAGAAATCAAATCAGCGCATCCACTTTTAGTTCTAGAGGAGATGAGGGAAAAGTCGGAAGAGATGGGATGAGAGATGGGTGATAGGTCGAGAGTGGGGAGAGGGTCGGAAAGTCGCGCAAAAAGGGAAAAGTCGAGTCGGTGGGAGAGTGTGGGAGAGGGTGAGAGAGGGTGGAATAGAGTGGGGGAGAGCGGGATAGGGTGGGAGAGGGTGGGAGAGAGAGTGGGATAGACTATAGACAAAGAGAGAAAATAAATCTATAAAAAACCAACTTTATGATAGCGCAAGTGTGTTATTAAGTAGAGACATGATCGTTCTAGCAAGAAATAACATGCTCGCATTATAATGCGAGCATATTTTATCTTATACTAAAAATAGTAAAAAAACTCAATATACCTGTGATGTCGGCCCACATTTTGCATATTCTCCTAGTTTTGTCTGTGCTCTGACAAAAAGCATGTTTTTGATGATTTAGTGAAGTGTCCATGAATGATTTTTAGATTCCACCACCTTTTTCATGATCTTTCTGCCAACTTTGCATGAAATAGCAGAGTTTTCACTTTGAAAGGCATATAATATAAATTCAATTTTGAATTCTAGTGATAACTGATACACAATTGAAGTTTGGAGGGGAACAAGCTTTTGAAAAAGTCAAATTGTTGAGGAGTTTGAGGAAAAAAGAAGCAAAGGCTACATAATTGGGTAGAACTCCTCCATTTGAAACTCTGGGTTTTTAGGTATGTGAATTCTTTTTACATTTTATTTCATTCTATTATGGCTTGCTTTCATTTTTTCTGTTTTGCATATTCCATGTTGATCATTGTTTGTTTGTCATGTTACAACCTTAGGTTGTTAATGGAAAATTTAAATTACACAATTATATACACTTTCCAATTACATTTTTAAACCACATCTCTTTGATGCATTTTGTTAATTAATAATTGACTTACTTTGTGTATGTTTCCAAAGCTTTCATTGAGGTATTTTGTCAAACAGTTATACAAACCAGTTGATTGCCTTGTCTATGCTACCAATTTTTCCATACATGTCTCTAAAAATTTTGAATATACTCCTAATGCAGTATATGGAGGCCTACAACACACAAACACACAACTCTAATATGCAAACACAATTTTCAATTTACAATTTCATCAGGACCTCTTCTTTCAACAAATTTACACTATTCCTGGTAGCACATCAAAGTCACTCAATTTGGTATAATTCCACTCACACAACCTTTCAACTCACAAAACAACACACATCGGGGACCCATTATAGAGCCTTTAAACATATCCAACAATCACCAATGCTTGTTTTGTACCAAATTGCATAAATTAGGTTTTCTACACTTTTAATGGCCCAAATTACCCCACTTTTACAAAGGGACCACCTTCAAAACTTGTCCAAATCTCTTGATACCTTAGAGAAGCACTTTATATCTATCAAAACTTCAAATTACAGAGTTAGAATGTAGATATTCAATCATTTACCACACAAACCATAAAACCCTCTCCCTAGGCTTAAAAACCCTAGGTTTTATTGAAAATAGCACTTGCAAAACACTCCAAAACTTGAAAATTGTTCAAAAATCCTAAAATACCCTACTCATGCTCAATCTAACATAAAATAAAACTACCCAACTTAGAAACTCAATTTCTCTCACCAAAATTTCATTTTTCTTAAGGAAAACTCAACATTTCCTCATTTGGTTTGACACCCAATCCAAGGATCATCCTCCATTCAAGTTTCTCATGGACTTTTCTAATGTTTCCCTCTTAAAAAAAACCATTTCAACTTCCAAAACTAACATTTGAAAGAGGTGACCATTGGTCTCCCTCTTTAATACACTTTTACAACCCTGGTGCAGGAGTACCTACACCTCATCCTCCTTATTTGATCATTTGATGGTAATTAGGAGGTTAATAGGTAGGTGGATGAGTCTTTGAGCATGTTTTGTTTTTAATAAGGTCAATCAAGACCACTTAGCATGTCTTAGGTTGAGTTTTTGAGTTTAGGTGTTAAAATGTGAAAAATGGTGATTTTGCACTAAAGTATCTTTGTAGCCTTGGAAGGAAAGTTTTTGAATTTACATGTAAAGTGTGCAAGATTAGTGTTTTGTGGATGTAATAAGGCTCATTTAAATCCATTAATGTGGTTTTAGTGAGTATTACAACTCCACACAAGTTTCAATATTTGTGCAAATAACATTCATTCATGCAATTGATAGTACAAAGGACCAAAGGAAGGTATTGAGGGAGTATCACTTTTAAATTAGTGATGATCACACACATTCTCTAGAGTTCATGCAAGGTTGCTTCCAAATGTTCTACAGTGATTTGTCTTAGAGGGGCATAACATATGGTCGACATATAATATGGTCAGATAACTGTGTAGCACAGTTCAATAACATGCGCATGTTCTACTAGTTGTGTAGGATGCATCTCATTACAGGTGTTTAGCATATGTGGAACTTTTGTGAGGCTGGGCATGGAAAGGGGGAGAATGATGGTGCAAGAGCATGCATGAAAAAATGTTTAACATGAGAAGAGTTAAAGTATAAAGGCAGTGAAAATTTGACAGATGCAAGATCAATCGTCAAGTGGTGTAATGCTTCGATGGGTCCAGGTAATGAAGGTATTTATTCAGTTCTTAGATTTTTTTGGTTGATGGATGATACTAACATTGCACCATATGAGAATTGTTGTACACTAATAGGATCAAGTGAGCTACACTCTTTTCTTAGCTCAAATGCAGGTTCATGGAGTATCAATATATGTAAGATGGCATGCTTTTGTTCTTCATGTACAATGCAAGCCTAGAGTGATTTTGAGTCAGGGGAGTGGGTTGACAACTTATCTTAGCCCACTTCACACATATCTCCCTCTGATGGCATTGGAACCAACATAGATGGAATCATTGGTTGACTTTGACCACGTATCAGATCTAGTTCAACCAGGTAATATATCTACTTGCTTAGTTTTTGAAATTCCATATATTGTTATCTTACTTTGTACTGTATTCGTAATGTTGACTAATTTCAAGTGATTTGCTACACATATCAATGCAGGGCATGTTTATGCAATTATTACAGATGAAGAAAAAAAAGATGGAATAGACTATTACTTTTGTCGTGTTGAGGCCAAAAAGAAATTGGAAGCCCCAATTATAGATGGAGAAAACATTGAATACCCTATAGGCTTAGTTGTTGTTACTGGAACGTGGCTTAGAAGGTACCCACATAAGAGTGTTAAAAATTGATTGTTTGAGGACTTTGACACACATTGTAAGATTCTTCATTACTCGAACCTTATCATGGCATCCAATATTCGTTTGAGAAAATATGGGGGTAGACCTTTGAACAAGACCTTATGGAAGGTTTGTGAGTCTGACCATGAGGCAATACTTGATACAGTAAAGAGTAGAGCAGGCTCAGATGGTTCATTGGATTAATTTGTAAGTATATGCACAATGGTTCTTATTAATTTATACTTGTATCCATGTTAATTTGTTTGATTCCAATGCTATAATCTTATTTTACTTTGTGTATCTGAGGCAGAAAAGCAATGCAACATCCTTATTTTGATGATCTTGACAAATCTCAATTATGATTTTAAGCCATTACAAAAATGCATACGAAGCTTGGTGATGGAATTTCAAGTTATTCATTTGAATTTAACCTTATCATGATTACCTATGATGTAGACATTATAATAGCATCTGAAAATTCAAGATATTCTATTCATGAGAGGTGTTGTGTGCAATAGGTATCTTGGAACTCCCAATGAAGATATATGACCAAGAGTGATTAAGTTGAGATATTTCCATGTTTATCTATAAGTTCCTTCCATCTATTTTCATTTCATTTCCATTTTGGATGAGCCGTTTCTTTTTATTCTTTTACTTTGCATACATCTGTAACTAAACTAGTAAAAATTGATTGGTCTCTCCTCACAGAAAATGCTGATTTTTGAGCCATTGAAGAGAATCCTAGCCAAAAAAATAATGCAACATCCTTATTTTCATGATCTTGACAAATCTCAATTATGATTTGAAGCCACTATAAAATAGCATGTGAAGCTTTGCGAGGGAATCCCAAGTTACTCATTTGAAGTTAACCTCTAAATGAGAACCTATGATGTAGACATTATAAGAGAATCTCAAATGTATGAGTGACATTGTAAAATATCTGTGAGAATAGAGCGCCTAAGGAATTGTAATGATACTTACTTGTAATGAAATTTACTGAAATAAAATTTTGTGTAGGGGAACCAAGGTTATTGAGTAAATTTGGTTCATGGAAGTCTTTTAAGTTAGTTTTGTGTTTTGAGTAAATTGTTAATTAAATAAGGTCATATTAAGTGGTCAATTGATTTATAATGTAATAATTCATGTTAGTTACAAGATCAATAGTTAGGAATGATTGGAAATATGTAGAATCATTTGTAAAGGCCATCTAAAGTCTCTTGAAGGCTCAGACACAATGTAATTTTGGTGCAGGAGCACCTAGTCTCCTAGTTGCAAAATTTCACTTTTTGAAGGTTGATAAGTGGTCAATAGATTATATTAAGGTATTATGTGTTTATTTATGATAACTAAGGTCAATCAAGACCATTTAAGGTGTATTAGGGTGATTTTTTGAGTCTCAGTGGTCAAATGTGCAAAAAAATGCATTCTTGCTACAAAATTGTCAATATTTGAATTTGTAGCCTTTTAAAGGAAAATCTTTGAATTTGGTTGTAAATGTGCACAAAGGCTACTAAATTGAGGAAGAACAACAAGAGAGGGACATGAAAAATAAAATCAATATAGAGTTTCAAGGATTTTTCAAGCGAGTAAGAGAGTTATGGGAGCAACCTCATCTAAAATATTTTGAACTAGAGTTTGATATACTATTTAGAGAGCTTGGTTTTCATGGAGTTCCTTTCAAAGCCTCTGCTTTTATTGTTCCTACAATAAACATGTATAATAACCTTCAATGCCTCGAAGGAGAGGTTTTTGGTTGATTTGTAACCCATTTTTTATCAAATCATGGAAACAAATCATGGAATTGGAGGTTTTGACACATAACATACTGTTGTTTGAGGAGTTTGAGTGAAGATCTAGTGTTTAAAAGGTCATCTCTTTGTAAATAGGTCTAATTTAGTAGCCTTTGTGCAAGGTGGTCTATTGGATCTTAATGATGGTACAAAGAAACATGGTATGATCTCTTGGGAATTTGTCTTAGGGTCTGTGTTAAAGCTTGATTGATGTTTGGTTGGCCATTGAATGACCTTCTCTAAAAGATACGCCCATTTGATGAGATTTGGAGACTATAAGCCTATTATTGTTAGTTGATTCAATTTGGGTGATTGCGATTTCAAAGTTGGTGTCTTGTTGAGGTTTGATTAGTTGATGTTGAAAAGAGTTCCTCCACCTTGTATTGAATCAACAAACCCTCTACATAACAAACCCCAAAACCCTCTTCTTTCACAAGTTAGGAAAGGGTTTATTGAAAACCCATACTTGAAACCTTAATATGACATTTTAATGCACTAAAAACCCTTAAAACAGGGTATACAAACTGACCCTCAGTAATTGGCTTCTAAAATGTACAAAATCACTTGAAATCCAACCAAACTAAAATTAAAACGGACTTAATTCTTCTGCCCACCAAATTCCATCGAAAATAGAGCACAATCACCCTGTACAAAATCGTACAGTTCAATGAAACATCAAATCTCAAAGTGCAAAAGGGTACAATCTTTGACGGGGTATTATTCAGATACCATGGCACTTACAAAATCTCTATCTAAACCTATGTAATTGCGTTGGGGCCCTATACAATAACCTCTCTCAGTTATTTTTATCTTAGAGTGATTTTCTCGTGATGTCCAGTTTTTAGTTGATGGAAAAAGTGTCAAATGCAAGCAGTGGAAAGTTGCAAAGTGGTGCAACATTTGTTTTACAAATCATGTGACCAAATGGACCATTCCAACACGTCTGAATAGGTATGTTTATGCTAGGCATGGTCCTCTTTTGTACCCAAACACATGGAATCACTCTGAACTACGTTCAACCAGATTGATCCCTTAAGGGTCCAAAGTGCAAAATGGCTACAAATTTTAGCATGTTGTTACTCGGATATCGTGGTGCTTAGAAACTTCTCATCTAATCTTATGGGATCATGTTGGGCCCTCTACAATAACATCTCTCAGTTTTTGTTATCTTAGAGTGGTTTTTCCGTGGTGTCTAGTTTTCAGTTGATGGAAAAAGTGTCAAATGCAAGTAGTGGAAAGTTGCAAAGTGGTTCAACTTTCATTCTGCAACTTGTGTGACTAAATAGACTATTCTAACGCATGTGAATAGGTGTGTTTATGCTAGAAATGGTCCTCTTTTGCACCCAAACACATAGAATCACTTCGAGCTACGTTCAACCAGATCGATCCCTTAAGGGTTTGAGTGTAGTATGTTGAAATAGGCCATTCCACCTATTGTTCAGGTTGTGTCTCGGTGATATGGGCCTGATATAAGTAGGATAGGGAGTAGGAATAAAAGAATAGCATTGGTAAAGGAATTGGAAGAGATGACTAATGTTGCCCTTGTTGAAAATTCAGAATTGAGGCCCCTTAAAAGCAAGGCTAGAAGAGGTGAAAAGAAGAAATTGCTTGAAAATAATTTAGAATAGGTTGGA
Source organism: Sequoia sempervirens (assembly GCA_007258455.2). NCBI lineage: Eukaryota > Viridiplantae > Streptophyta > Pinopsida > Cupressales > Cupressaceae > Sequoia > Sequoia sempervirens. Next base: position 514,968,955 of record VDFB02000003.1, on the reverse strand, counting down.
AATAGGGTGAGGTTGTGGAGTTTGCTGTGTTCAAAAGGTCTGCAAGGATAGGGGAGGTCAAAAGTATGTTAGGGCATGATGCCCTAGTTGGGAAAACAAGGGTTTTGAATGAAAAAGAGATGTTTGAGGGAGTAAAAGTGGGTAAAGTCAAGAGGCAGCATAATTTGGTAGTCAATTAAGTATGTGCGGGTATAATGAAGAGTGTTGGAATAGGTTTTGATGTTCGGGTTTGGGTTCGAGGGTTCGGTTCACCAGTTAGGCCTAATTTTTTTGGAGGGGGGTTTGGTTCATTTTGGGTTCATTGGTACAAAAATCATGTAATATATATATATATATATATATATATATATGTAGCCTACAAGCATGAATTAGGATTAGAATATCACATAACATCATATAAACAACAAAACCACCATAAACTTGAATGTAATTTAAAACATACATGATAAATATTCATCATTGAAACTTGAATTGTGGTAGCTTGATATATAGAGTCTATTGATGCTAGGGTTCAATTTGTATAATTTTGAAAAAAGAAGCCAACTAAGTAGAGTTATCAGCGTTCTTCATAAATCATAAGAATTTGTTTAGTACACTAGCCATTTTGATGTCTTCTTGTAGTCTCAAACATTATTTTGTATCATTGTTACATTGGTCTTGAGAGTGTTAGCTTAATATAGCTCCACAATACAAAATCTAGTTTACCTGTACAGTGTAACAATGGCATAGGAAGATTTTTCTTTCAAAGAACCAAAGGGTGAGTGCACAATTGAAGTGTATAAACACATATCTTTTTGTAATATCAAGGATACTTTTTGAAACTTCCATGCATTGCTAACTAAATGGAAAAGTCTTATGTATCATTTGCTTAATCGAGTTGTTCCAATCAAAGGATTAAATATATTGGAATCTTTTTATCAATCATTTCATAGAATACCAATTGAAAACATGTTTTTTTATTTTAGATAAAGTTGTTTACCATCAATCAATTAATTTATTCAAGACAAACCATGGACAACAATGATCAATACTATGGCTAACCAATTAATAAGTATACACATGAATAAGTCAAGCATGTACATGTGAATAAGGGAAGCACAAGTAGTCACAAACACATATGCCTTGAAGTATACACACAAATACATAGTACACACAACTTAATACAAAGTATATGCACAAATAGAAGGTATATGCATGAAAATGCGTAAGTCACAAAGTATACATTGGAACACACATAATTCACAAAGTATACACGTAAGTTGTAAAGTATACACTTGAATATGTACGTAACTCATATCTATTGAACCATGAATTTATAACATGCAAATATGGACACCATCGATAAAAAAGATTTGTATTAACCAAATAGCCATGTACGCATACATCAATATATGTCGATATAAGTATAAAATATAGGTAGAAAATAACCATATAGGCTTATAAGAATGCCATATAGGCATACAATGTCAAATATATCCAATACAAAATATGTACGAAACTGCCATGTAGGCATACAACAAAGGGCTTTGGAATCAAAATTCATTGCTCTCCAGTCTCTCAAAATAAACTCATTCCCTTTGCTTGTCGATCGGATGGTGATAGGTTTGCCACTTGTTTGTGCTGCACTCGAGTGCTCTTACTGCTCCTCCTAGTACTATTAAGTTCTTGGTGAAGTTTTAACTGTCACAATAAGAAGTAAAGACATTAATATATAGAAATTTCATTATAAAAAATGATATATTTAAAAAAAATTACTTATGGTCATCTCAAGATCACTCTCCATGAGGGAAATATTTGCACATCGATGTTGAGGCATGCTCAAGCCTTGTATAAACCATCCAAATAGAAATTAAACTACGAATCAATAATTTGGTTTGATTTTTCACTCGAACTAATATCTATAACAACGAATATAAATTGAAATTTAGTAATTTGCCTCATACCTCCCTTGTCAAAGCCATTAAGGATTGTATAGCAGATGAAACACCGATATCCATTGCCTTCATAACATTTGGAGGTGTTTCCACAACCAACATCTGAAAATAAAACAAAAAATTATTCAATCACAAAAAAGTTACAATAGTGATCCACATCATGACTTATAATGAATGAGATCAGAATGAACAAAATTTTGAGTACTTATTAAACTATATATTTCCAATTATCATGCTTACTATTTTCCCTATCCATATCTTATTCAAAAGGACATCTTTTTACGCTTTTACCCATAGCAGCAAGCTGTTGAATCGTTTGATTAAATACTTTCGTAGACATGTACAATAACTATGGTGGCATAGAGAAGGCAGTGAATTGTTTGAAAAAATTCCTCAAAAGAAATGGGGTCTTGTGGTGATGGAATGCCATTACAAACAAATGCATGTCATGGCATTCCATCACCATAAGAATGAATTTCTTTCAGGATTTTTTTTTTATTTCATTGCCTCCTCTATGGTATTATTGCTTACTATTATGCTTTGATAGATATTTTTCCAAGCATCCATAGTTTGTTGGAAAGCACCTAGATTTTAGGCTTTTATCCATATCAGCAAGGAAGCACGAGTGGTTTGATAAAATGCTTTGGTGCACATGTACGAAAAATGTGGTATCATAGAAAAGGTGGTGAGCATTTTGAAGAAATGCCTTGAAGAAATGTGGTCTTATGGTGATGGAATGGAATTCCATCACCATGAGACTACATTTGTTCGAGACATTTTTTCAAACTACTAACTGCCTTGTCTATGCTATTGCTTACTATTATGGTTTCATAGATTTTTTCCAAGCATCCATAGTTTGTTGTGCATGTGCACTTTTGCAAGTACATGCCTCCATGTGAAGAAATTGCATCACTGCTTATGTTGACTTTCTAAACAACTATATTGTAGTTGAAATTTTGTCATCTATCAACATCTAGTTATTGGTTATGGAATGCGAAGTAATGCTTTGAGTTTGAATGATGTGCAATGCAACATAACCAACGATATGAATATAAACTAAAAAAATATATTAAGTACAATTAATTAAAGTTAAACTCTTTATTCTATTACTTCTATGTAGGCTTGAGTAAATCCACTGGCATTGAGAGGTGTTCCCTCGAAACCTCCAATATTACCCTGTTCAACATCCAAAATCACATATTAAAATACCATTCGTAAAACAAAGCTATTAGCATGCAATAAATTTATAATTGTTTACTAGTTACATACCCTGCTGATAGGTGTACTGTAGAAATAAGTAGGTGGAGGGCCAGTGTATCTAGTCTCAACACTGTGACCCTACAATTTTATTAAAATCATAAAACTAAATTAGTTAATCTTGCATTTCAAAATCAAAATTTAATAAATTAAATTTAATGAACATGCTAACTTTTACTTGAGTATCAATGCCATATGCATCATGCAAAATGCCAGCTTCCCTCTCCATTTTCATAGCTGGACATGGATCCTACATAGCAACCTCTTGAGTGCTAGTGGGGTCATATGAACAAGCCACCCTGCAAGATTGACACACATGGGTTCAAAGGCCACCACTCAAAGACTCCCTGGATGGTATTGTAGAATAGGGCTAGTATGATGGATGACACTCTGGGTCAAAGTGTTGATCACCTACAATGTCTCTACGTCGACACTCTCCTTCGCGATGATAGGCATAACAATGTGCTCATGAGGTAGCCTAGCGAGAGCTCATCTCCCTTGCTGCATAGGATTTGGCTATGCACTGGGCCTATCTTGAGCCGAACCCCCACCTCTCCCTTGGAAGTCCCTCATATCAAAATAATTTGAGATTTTGTTCAATATGAACTCACTGTATAGTTTCCTAAGAAAATACTGGGGGACTTCACAATTGTTGCATGGTCCGAAGTCATCAAACACCATGTACCACCTATCATAAAAACGGTTTTGAATCTCTTGGTGGTGGCACCAATGAATAAGAAAACTCTTTGCATTGAGGCTAAGATTTTGATTTGTGCGTGGGTTAGTGAATAATGAGCACAAATCACCTTTTGTAATTTTTAAATCCTTTACTTGTTTATATGACAGTTTATCCACATAATATGCTCTAGCCGCCTGCCTCCTATCTTACCATCTAGTTATTTGTTTGCTAATTGAATCTAGATTTTTTAATATATCTTTTAATGAATTTGTGAGGGTTATTCTTTCTGTGGTTGAACCATTTGGATCACTCAACCTACTAATAAAATCCTCAATTTATTTTTTCTTGTTCTCAATCCGACTCATTAAATTTTGTTTAGTGTCAGGAGGGTGTTGAGTCATTGGTGGAGGAGGTTGTTGTTGAGGATTTTGTTCTTCAAGATTTGGTTGCTCTTCTTGTTTAGGATTTTCAAGGTTTTTGGGTTCATTTGCATCTTCTACAAATTCAAAAAAAATAAATCAAATATATCCTAGAACTAACAAAATCAACCTAAAACTAAGAAATTCAAAACAAACAGCAAACAATACTTACCGAGCTCCCACCTCTTCGTCATCGTGGTCCTATCATTGTAAAGAAATAACAACTCTTGTTGAATATTTGTGCCCAATACCTCCTCCTAGAATGTGAGCGTGAAAGTTGGGGGTTTTGGCTGCAAGCAAAAGAAAAAAAAAGTCGAAGGAAAATGAAGACTTTCACTTTTTTTACCCAAAATTGATGAAACAAAAAGGGTTTTTAAAGGATATTCTCAGCTTTCCACCAATATAAATTATGCTTTACTTTGAATTTAATAAATAATTATTATTTATTTTCTATTTTAATGACAACTAAAGTCTTGATTCATAGGCTGATTGAAAAACATCTATAGCTTTCAAAGGTATCACATTTTTTGAATCTGAAACATGTGTCACATTCTATCTTCACATACTATAGGATAAAAAGAAATGAATTTCATGAAGCTTTGACTAAGTTAAGGTGGTTAGACATATGAGTTTTTTTATTTTTTAAAATTTGTAATAAAAAATCATAATTAATTATATACTTGGAAAAAAATTACAAAAAAATATGCATCACATCGTGACATGAGTCCTCTACTTATATCTAAAATCTTATAATTTTTTTTATCATTTTATGGTGGTTAGGGTGGTCAAACAGACACCCACTTCTTATTTTTTCCCTGAAATTTAAGTACTACTGCATTGAAATTTCAAATTTTCACCAAATAGATTTTTTTAAAATAAACCTAGTACTTTAGAAACTACATTCAATTTGCTACAAATTCTATTCTTACATATTTTTGAAATAATATAGATAACTTATTCAAATTTTTACATCAAGTTGCCTATGAGTTTTCCAACTCTTTTTAGAAAGTGGCCACAAAATTACTACCCAACTTCATGCACCCACCCATAAATAGTGTGTCACTTTTTGGCTTAATTAGGACACTAAAATGAAAGAAATTAACTAAATTTTCACTATCACTTATAGAAAGCAAATCATTAAGTATCTGAAGATAAAGTGAAGGAGTTAATTTTTAGATTTTGTATGTAGATTCTAATTTTTTTATTTAAAAAATAATTTTAGTATATTGTTTAAGCATTTTTTTAATAACTTATTTTTATACTTTATAGTATTTTTAATGAGTGATTTGGGTTAGTGCAAGATCATGATGGGTTAGATAGGGCTTTTAAATGACAATGAAAATATAGAAAAATAGATTTAAGAAACTTCACATAAGAATTTGAATAGGTTATTAGCATAATTTGGAAAATATGTAGGAATAGAATTTGTAGAAAATTGAAAGTAGTTTGTAGGCTACTAGGATTTTTTGGAAAAATGTAATTTTCTTTAATGAAATTTTGGAATTTTAATGCAATAGTACTTTAAATTTTGAAAAAAAAGCATGTGTTTGTTCGACCAATGTAAGTATGAGCAAATTTTTTATTTTTTTTTAATCTTTCAATATAAGTAGAGGACACATTCATGGATTTGACACATTTTTTTGTAAGTAAAAAATTGGTTATAATTTTTTTAGTAGGAATTTTTAAAAATATTTAAAACTATTTGTCCGACTACCCTAACTTGGTCAAAAATTTATGAAATTCTTTTTTTAAACTATAGTTTGTGAAGCATAGAGTGTGATGAATCTTTTGGATTCAAAAAATGTGTAACTATTTAATATAAGCAAGTTAAGATAGCAAAACAAATTCCTACACTAATCTTGAGAGGAGGATAATGCAAATTTTTTTAGATCTTTACAATAGTTATAAAAAATTAAACTTAAATAAACATAAATATCATGCATACCACAACATAGTGATTTACGTGGGGAAAGCCCATTTGAGAGAAAAAATACACACTCCAAAAGTTCCCCAATATATTATTTAAAAATAAAAAAGATTACAATACACTTGCATAGCGAGCTTCTCATAGGAGTATCACCAACCAAAGATCTAGAGACAACACAACTGCTATTAGACTCTCAAAATACATCACACACATAATCGTAATACAATTCCCTTCTAAAATAGGGTTGCTTTCTAGGGAAAGACAAGCCAACAAAGTATTTATTGTTAGATATGAGACCTAATGATGAATGATCCAAATTTACATAATAAAATATATACATAAAATATGGCTTTTCCCACACTACCCTTGAACCCCCTTTAGAGTGTGCTGCACCCAAACCCCTTGCAGGGGGATGAGTGCCCCAGAACCCACAATGGGGATCAATAATAAAAAATTTGTAATTGCAAGTTGAGACACATTTTCCAAAAAAATCACCCACTTGTCGAATACCTTGCTAAAGAAATGGGAGGGAGCATAAACATAATATCTTATTGCTAGGGGTTGAAAGGCCCGTAGACTATACACACCATCTAAAATTTTATGTGCTCACAAGCTTAGTTAAAGAATAAAAAAAAATCATCAAAATCTCTACCTTAACCAACTTCGCCCTGCCATCCTCAACCATATCTCTAACAAAATTATATTGTACATCAATGTGTTTGGTTATGACACAAAATTTCAAGTTCTTAGCTAGGCAGGATTACATTCTGACCATCACAATATATTGTCAATGCACCTTGTTTTATTCCAATATCTGAACATAGTCTTTAAGCCAAATAGCTTCTTTACAAGCACGAGTAGTTGTCATATACTCAACTTCAGTAGTGGACAAGGCAACCATAGTCTATTGCTTACTCTCCAACTAATTGCACCAACAAATAAAGTAAACACATAAGCACTGGTGGATCATATGCTATCAACATCACTAACCCAATCTGAATCCACATAACCATGAAAATGAAGGGAAAGCTCATCTCCTTACAATTACCATGATAACACAAGGAATACTTTTAGGTACCCTGCAAATATTTGAAGACCCTTTTAACTGCATCCCAATGAACTCTACCAAGATTAGACATATATCTAGAAAGAACTGCCACTACTTGGGCAATGTATGGTCTAGTACAAACTATAATGTACATTAAACTTCCAATTGCACGTTGGTACAACACTCTGCTCGTGTCTTCCATCTCTGATGTGGATGTTGGACAATTTGAAATTACATAAGTTTTTTCTAGCTGAAAAGGGAACACACCTCTACAAAATTGAATTGACATACTTACTTTGGCCAAGCCACGACTTTCTATTCATTGTCTCTTCTAATTTCCATACTAAGAATGTGCTTAGTTGCACCAAGATCTTTCATTTGAAATTTAGCTGCAATTTGAGACTTTAGTTCTAAAATCAAACCTTTCCCTTCACCAATAAATAACATATCACCAACATATAATGCAATAAATATGAAATGATCACCATCAGTTTTATAATAAACACAATGATCTGATTTAGAATGCTCAAATATCAAACTCAACACATATGTATGTTTATGGTACCACATCCTAGGACTTTGTTTTAGGCCATACAAATATTTCTTCAATTCACAAACCAAATTACTTTTACTTTTCACCATGGAGCCCTCTGACTATGTCATATAAATATCCTCCTCCAAGTCGCTATGAAGGAAAGTCATTTTCACATCCATTTTCTCAACCTCTAAATTATAAGCTACAACAATAGAAATAAAAATCTAAGGAATGTCCTTTTTGTAATAGGAGAAAATATATCACCATTGTCAACACCCTCAACTTGAGAGTAACCTTTTGCAACCAACCTTGTTTTGTACTTCTCAATACCTCCATCTGAACCAATATTTTTCTTGATCACCCGTTTGCAACCAATATGTTTTCATCCTCCAGGAAATGGTACTAGATCTCATGTATTATTATTTTCTAAAGATATAATTTCTTCATCCATAATAGTCTATCATGATTCAACATCATTCATAACTAATGCCTCTTTTATAGATTTGGGTTCATCAATATTAGTATTCAAAGAAAAAATACATCTTCAATCATCAAGTGAATACCTTTTAGGTGGTTATCTATGCCTTGTAGACCTTCAAACCAACTGCATTGGAGGTTCTTCCTCCTCTTTTGAAGATTTAGAGCTGGATGAGCTCTCCTCAACTTCTTATCTATCCAAGGGTCTTGATTCAACATTTTCAGGCCTATGGGGAAGTTGAATCACATATTTTTGTTCGATTTGTTATTGTTTCAATGTAACAAAAGAAAGCTTAGTTTCTCTGAAAAATAGCACTTCTACCATATACTACCTTCTATGCAACATGATCCCAAAGCTTGTATCCTTTCACAACATAATTGTATTCAATGAATATGTTTCAAAACATTGTTTTCCAACTTTGTTCACTTCTACTTTGGCACATATGCATATGCCTTGCAACCAAAACTCTAAGATGTCTCAGTGAAGGCTTGTGACCCGACCATGTTTTTATAGGCGTCCTATTGACAAAGGTTGATGTAGGAGACTTTTTAATCAAGTAACAAGTGGTGGCAACAACTTTAGCCCAAAACCTTTGTTCTAGACTAGCATCACTCAACATACTCATATCCTTCTCCATTAGTTTCCTGTTCATTCTTTATACAACCCCATTTTGCTATAGAGAATTTATGGAGTTATCTTTTGTCTATGAATGCCGCAATATTTATAGAATATATCAAAATAAGTAGAGAAAAATTCACCATCATTATCAATCCTCAAACATTTTATTTTGTTTCTAGTTTACAACTCAACCATTGCTTTAAATTCTATAAATCGACTGAAAACTTTAGATTTTCTCTTTAGATAATATACCCATGTCCTACTATAATCATCAATAAATAAAACATAATATGTGGATTATCCAATTGAAGGAATATTTATAGGACCAAACACATCAAAATTAATAAGATCCAATACACCACAATATTTATGAGAACTAAAGTAAAAATGAATGCATTGTTTTTCCATAAATGCAATGCTAGCATAGATTAGATTCAAGCGAATTTGTCAACCCTTCAAAAAAGCTTTTATTTTTCAAGGTCCTTAGACCTTTTTATCGAATGTGGTCAAGTCTCTAGTGTCATAACATAGTCTTGTCTGCATGCAACTTTGATTTAGAATAAATAGCACCCTTAGGTACCCAAAACCCATGACCATCCATTGAAGATGAAACCCTCACCTCTTCCAACAAAGTTTCCGCATAATTGTTTTTTACAAAAGTGCTATTACATTCAATAGTGTATGCATCAAGCTTATACAATGTGACAAACTTGACACCTCAAACAATCACCATAGCACCTCTAGTCATCTTGCATCTTGTATAAAAAAGGGCTATCTACACACCTGCATCTATTAGTTTGCTCATAGATTTAAAAAAACTGTGTTAATCTAGGGATATGTGATACACCATTAATCCTTTTTATTCTACCATCAAGAAAATTGATTCTAAATTTAACATGACCAACATTATTTAAATGAGAATTATCACCCAAGTACACCTTACCTCCATCAAATTCTTCATATTCAAAAAAACAATCTCTATTAGAGGTCATATGGAAAGATGCACCTAAATCAAATAACTATGCATCATTACCTTCACAAGTATCCAAAACTACAATTAATGTATCACTATCTTCCTTCTCAGAATCAAAATTAGAATCAAACTTCTTTTTCTTCTTCTTTTCTTCTTTGTAGTCCTTATGAAAGTGTCCAAGCTTACCTCAGTTCCAGTAAATAACTTTGGACTTTCCAAGAGATTTGGATCTCCCCTTGGACTTGAAATTTTTCTTTAGATCTTCCATGAACATTTAGGGTCTCCTTAACACTGATGGATACCTTCCTCCTCATCTCTTCATAAAGAAAATAACCCACCACATCTTCAGTCTTCAAGGTAATAGAAGTACTCCCAATAGTCATAGCAAGAGAATCCCATATCGATCTTTTGTTTGTAGTGCCTTATTAGAAGTATGGGGATTGTAATTCTTGATATGGTTGACATGGGATCACATCTAGTGAATATCAAACTTCACTAGCCCTTGTGTGTCTCTCTTTTGCTACCTTTGTGGAAACTCACCTATTGAAAATCAGTCTTCATTAGTCTACATGTTGTTTCTTTTCAAAGCTCATTCAATGAACATCGTAATTCACTAGCCTGTGGTGCTTTGGTTCATGGTTCACCTAGAAAATATAAGACTTTGTTAACCTTTGAATCATGAACATCTTGGGTATGGATCCTAGTAATATTTATGTGGAGCTTGTTAGTCTATGATTGTCATAGCCCCCTTGCATATTTATATTGTCTTTGCATTATTTTTGTATTATGTAGTGGTTTATGTTTAGGTTTATATTATTTTATGTGGTGTGTCTTCATTGTGTATGTTTCATGTTTGGTCATATTGCATTTCACTTCACATGCATGTTCCTTTATCCTCATATTATCTTTCCATAGGATCTAGAATTTGGGGGCTAGCACACCCCCTAAATTCGATGTCTTCCTTCTCTTTAATGTTTGGATAATTTAATTGAACCCCTCTTGACTCTCTATGTACTTTGATGTGAATTTTTGAGCATAAGTTCATACTCTCATTAAAGCAAGGGCTAAATTTATTGTTGAAAATTGTTAGGTCCCTGATAATTCCACACTAGGTTTTGCTCCTCCCTATCTGCTTAAAACTAATTATGCATTTAATTACTCATTTTATAAAAATCTTCAAAAAATCAAACAATGGGAAGTAAAAATGAGCATTTAATATTTTCCCATGACACTTTGGGCCCCAAAAAGGATGGGTCTGGTCTAAGGAACCCTACTCCCTAAACCAACCCTTTTTGGATTATTTTTGGATATGTCAGTGTTGATACTTTATTATTTGAATTTCCAAAGCCATTTTTCGGCTATTACTATTTGATTTTTGGTAAATTAGAAGAATTGCATATAAATACAAGTCATTTTCATCATTTGAAATATTAAGCACACCTAGCACTTTCATTGAGAAAAAATGAGCATTCTAAAGAGCAATCAAGAGCAGTCAAGAGCAAAATTATCAAGATTATTGCAACATTTACTTCAATCAAGCATCATGCCAATCATCCACCATGTTTTTATATAATTTTTTTCATGTTTTATGATCATTTTTTTTTGTGAGTACTAACACTTGCAAGACTTTAATCAAGCAATCAAATTCCCCTTGAAGGTGATGAGTACATGAATTTAGTCCATCAAGGAATGCGGATTTGAGTGGTGGGTTGCAACATTAGTTAATTCATTACTTTTTTATCATTTAACATTTTCCTGACTGAGGGTAAGCTCTCTTTTATACATCATCATAGCCATTATGGAGGTAGAAATACTAAAAATGTGGTTTGACTTAGGTAAGCCTCTATACGACACAACCCTTCCCCCTCTTTCATGTGCAAGTTTTTAGATCTTAATCAAAATGGAGGAAGATTGAAGACTAATTTATCATTCATGCATTCAAGCCCTACAAGTTTTCAAGACATGGAAATTGGATTTTCTCATCAACAGACAAAGTTCTGGCAGTGAGCCTAGAAGAATAGGAGCTACAAACCAAAGACCTCAGGCATATGAAATCAAATCTTAGAAAGTAGGAGGATAGACTAGGACACACCACACCATTGAATAGCTAATTTAACACCAAATAAACATGCCAAGTTCCTCTATGTCCACCCTCAACATTTCTAGACTATATTTCTATCTTTTAGAATTTCAATTCTAAAAATCATTACAATTTGCTGCATTTTCATACTTAGCCTAGGAACAACATTGCTTTTTAAAAATTAGCCAATTAATAATCAATCCAATCAACACATCATTTATCATCACAAGGATTGTAACTCTAATCCACCATTCTAACTCTTCCATTAAGGCTTGTAGTCAAGTGGATTTAAAATCATTTATAATCCTTAATGACCATATTGGGAGAAGTGTAATTTAAGATCTAGATCCCTTTTCCCAATCAAATAGTTGTCCCCAATACTTAAGGCATCCCAACATCATGCATACAAAAATAACAAAATAAACATAGTAGGGGGCTACTAAGACCCCCAAAACAAAAATAAAGTATTAAAACCCATGCCTATTGTTGTTTTGCATTCACCGAATGAGAAGAGGAATAAAAGAAGAGAGGAAGAGGAGTAATTTCCAAGTTATCAATAGGATGATCACTTTAATTTTAAGCTTGTTGCTATATGTACACATGTACTAACCTTGATGTAACATTTATTTTTTAGAAACACTCAATATAATTAATGTTTCATGCTATGTTTGTTGTTTTTTATCAATCATTTATTATTGTACTTATTATTTAGAATTTAAATTTTTTATGGATTGTTAAAAAAATAGTATTTTCATTTATGTTTATTTTAAAATATTTAAATATTAATTTTAAATATTATATAATAGTTGTCCACAAATTTTAGAAAAAAAATTATCATCCCTAAAACTTGGAGAAATATTGATAAAACTATTTGAAATTTTATCAAGTAAATAAATTATTATAAATTTTCACATTGAAATCTTTACAAAATATTCAATTATGCTTGAAGTTTGTAAAAATAATAGGTAGGCCACATGGACTTTGGTCTACGTCAAGAATCCATGAGGACACATCTCCATCCCCAAGCCTAGAGTCCCAATCATAGTGAGGATGGCAAGATAAGGATAAAACCCACCCCAACCTCCACATTCCCAATGCTTGGCCTCCTACAAGGGGGCTATCCCCAAGACTCCTTTGTAGAGCAAGGATGTTTGTGGATGCCCTCTCATTCCTAGACTAGGAGACCTCTAAGCATCCTTCATCTATCTTCAGGGCATTAGGATGTCCATAACAACAACAACAACAACAAAATATCATTTATATATTAAAAATACTAAAATGGAAAAAGGCCCTACCATAAGCCTTAACCTAAAATGTGGCCCATCAAGGTGCCCCAACCTAAAGAACTTAAAAAAATCTAGACCATACTCTTTTGCCATTACCAAAAGAGAAGGGAACAAAAAAGAGAAAACAAAGGAGGAGGAAGATGAGTCCATTAGCTCTCGTGATGATGAGTACTTGACATTTTAATCAAATAATGAGAGAGATTAGCCTTTGTATTTTTTGTCAATGTTACTTTGTAGTATTGTACTTTGTACCTTGTATCTTGAACTTGATGAATAATATAACTATTGTATTACAAATGCTTGACATTGATCATTGAATCAATTGATGATTAAATTTACTTTGTAGTATTGTACTTTGTACCTTGTATCTTGAACTTGATGAATAATATAAGTATTGTATTATAAATGCTTGCCATTGATAATTGAATCAAATTATCATCAAACTGTAAAACTCTGTATAAATTTCAACATATTTTAGTCATATGCCTTACATAAATGATAAATTGCAACTTATTTTACTAGTCATAAATTTAATTTTCAAATTGTTTTATATATCAATTTCATAATAGTTCTTGGCATCCCTAAAAAATCAAAAGAAAAAAAAAATTATCCCAAAAATTTGGAAAATAAAATTGCTCCAAAAATCAAGAATATTTTTTTCAATCCCCAAAATGTGTCGCTACACTCCCCCACCCCTAAAACTTGGAAAAAAAAATAGTTTACATTTGCATTTTTTGGCACACAAACTAATTAATATTTTCTATAACTCTTATATTGTCACATGGTATTTGATGTTTACTATCATTTTTTGTGGTTGCAACAAATGATGAAAGTATCTAATTTGATCATGCTATGATATATATACTTGTGACGTTCCTCACAATCATATACATGTCCTATAAAACATAGCTTCTAAGTTCTTGTGATCATTGTCCTCCCAAGTTTCTTTTATTTTAAACTTATAGTGACTACAAATACTTCATTTTTGAAATTCAATTGACCCTAACTACATATCACATGTTTCCATTTGTTTTCCACAATATAGCCCATCTCATGCAAGAGAGTGATAACTTATTTAGTTCTTTTAAGGTAACCTCCTAGCCATCCTCTTGCCTATATTAATTTGTAAATCTCATTTTTAACACCATATACATGCAACTACAATGGACAATAAATTATGTACTTCTACATAGAAAAGTTATACTCCTCTCTAACTTCAAACCATAACCATCATTATACTATTTTTTTAGACACCAATTATGTATGCCAACTATAATATAACACAAATTATAATTTCACTTCAGCATATATACATTCTAATTGTTTTCTTTTATCTAACAATAAACAATAGAACTCAAATGAAATCTAAAAAATAAGAATGTGAGTTACAAACATATTAGTCCTTCAACAAAGCACAAGGATGCAAAGAAACCTTATTAACATTCTTATCATATTAAAGTGATGCTCGTGCTAACATCAAAATTGCAATTTTTGTAATAGTTCAAAGCATGCATCTAATAGTTCTTTATATAATTAACCTAGTAGAAAAGGAGGCTTTCAAACAATGGTGACATGAAATATAGGATCTCAAAACCAATGAGATGTACATAACTTGATAGAAGCACTCTTAGTTTTTGAGTTTTATTATTGGTTTTGGATGCTTCATCTATTGTACATTTTTTATTTTGTTTTATTTTGTCTAAAAATGTTGGCATGTTTGCTCTCTTAATCTATTGTCCTAGACTTTATATTCAATCTCATTATCTTTTGTGGTTATCTATACACACTAATAATAATTTCACAGTCGATTTCAATTAATAAAATAAACATATATGAATCTACATACACAATCTGATATAAGTAATTTAATTCCCAAAGAAGACCCGCCATTAGACAAAACAATATTTACAATTAATCTAAACAAAAGATCAGGAGATTGGTACCGGTACTGACATGGCTTTTTTTTTCGCAAATAGAAGATAGGGGTACTTGGAGATGCCATCTTTTTTTAATATAAATTAAAATTAATAAATTAATAATTTATAGGAAATATCATGACATTATAATTTTTCACTTTATAATTTCTGCTAGTACAGGAGATGCGTATCAATCACCGAAATGCGTCTAAGGGGGTAGGAGACACATCTCCTGACAACACTATGTTTTTCCCATTCTTCACCTCCTCTTTCCATTTCCTTTAAGTGTTCATCTCTTTTTTTTTTTCTGCTTTCTACATCCTCTTTCCATTTCCTTCAAGTGTTCTCTCTTGCTTTTTCCCACTTTCAGCTCCTCTTCCAACTTTTTTTTTTTTTTTTTTGATAAATAAGAGGCCGAAAAGATTGTAATAAAATTAAAAGCATAAGGATTTACAAGACTTGAAGAATGTATTAATTAAAATTTCTAATTAATGAGTCACTGGGAGTTATCAGTCAGCGACTGTCCCAGAACTCCCCTTTGCTGCAGATCTGGACTGCACTTCCTTATATGAATGGAATTTAGGGTTTTAAAAAGGATGTTCTATAACAAATTAGAAGACCCTCCGCTGGTCTGTGCTTCCAGATTTAGAAAATTCCTCTTTGCATTATGCTTGGATGGATGTCCATATCCTGAAGATAAAAAGCCCTGGCAAACGTACAGTTTCCTGCAACAGTGCTTCAGCCTCAAGATTCTGCACAAACTCTGTCATGCTGCACACTATTGTCTATCCAGCCCACAGAGTCTTATCTGACCCAGAAGCCCACAACGATGAAACTGAAAGGCGCTGCCAGGAGAGGGAGACGACACCAAAGGGGAAGCAGAGCTTCACAGATGCAATCTAGATCTTAGCAGTAGGGCAAACGTGAATAACAGATATTTCTGGGAGTTATTTTGGGCAAGTTCTGTTTCCATTTCTGGGATTTACAAGACTTGAAGCCTCAACAGAAGATAAAACAAGCAGAAACATGGCTTAAATTTCTCCTGCTAGCCTTGCTCCTCATGGAGTTATCTGTTTAAGTGTCGTTCCATCAGCTCCCATACTTGCCAATGCGTCTGACTCCTCTTCCAGCTTTTTATTCTTGACATGCAGGTTTCCTGAGAACAGCTCAATGTCATGACACCTTCACAGTATATATAATAGGGTTTTAATATCACATCAGTATATATAGGTAACACACATTGCATACTAGACATCTGATTTCATCGAGTCAACAGCAAGGTCTAAACTCTAGATCTCTGAACATAGATAAAAAAGAGTTTTAAAAACAAAAAGAAAAACCTGGCCACTTCTTTGCAACTGCAAGTCTGACGTAGAGCACCTTGTTGTACAAGATTATGTTTACAGATTTCTTCACATAGCGTCACCATTAAACCAAATTATAGAACCAGTTCTCATCTCTCACAACAAAATTTTGTTTCAGTGTGGGAGTGATCACATACTCGAAGGTTCTTAACAACTCTAATAATTCTCAGGGGCCGTCTTCAACGACTCAAATACAATCGCCAATAAATCACCATGGTGGCAAAGGAATTATTCTTTTTCCTCCTCCACATCATTAGGTACATGTTTTGAATCTAGAGAATACCCTGCTGCCTTAATCGCCCAAGACAAATTTTCCAACTTTGCATATATCTCCTGTGTTTTCTGGTGTGATTGGCCTCCTACACCAAAGGCATGAACCATTTGATGGCTTTCAATCCAGCTACATCCAGGTATAATCCCTCTATCTTTCGTCAATCTCCTTACCTTTTGAACCTCATCCCACCTGCCTACTTCTGCATAGATGTTTGACAGAAGAACATAAGACGCGGCATTTTTAGGATCCAACTCAAACAGCCGAGTTGCCGCAAACATTCCTAACCCCATATTCTTATGTGATCTACAGACAGCAAACAAACACATCCACACAATTACCACAGGTTTAAATGGCATTTTGATAATAAAGTTTAGAGTTTCCTCAAGATAACTCGCACGGCCAAGTAGGTCAACCATGCCCACATAATGGTCTATTGTAGGCGTAATGCAATAAGAGTCACTTACGCTATTGAAGTATTTACAGCCATCGTCAACTAAACCTGCATGACTGCAAGCAAGTAAAACACAAGAGAACCTTACATGGTCAGGGTATGTCACACAGTGCTTCATAAGTTCAAATAGTTTGAGAGCACCTTCCAAAAGCCATTTTGTGCATATCCTGCAATTATTGCAGTCCATGAGACTACATTTCTCTGAGGCATATTATCAAACAGTTCACGTGCCTTGTGTATAATCCCACATTTTGCATACATGCCTATAAGGGTATTTGCAACTGCGACATCTGACAAAAATCTGTTTTCAATTATACTTTGATGGATATTCGTGCCCTGTTCTAAAGCTCCCATTTTGGCACAGGATGGAAGGACGCTAGCAAAAGTTGTTGAGTCTGGCTTTACACCTGCCAAGCGCATTTGTTTAAAAGTTTTCAAGGCATTTTCAACAAACCCATTCTGTGCATATCCTGCAACCATCGCATTCCATGAGACCACATTTCTTTGAGGCATTCTATCGAAAAGCCTTGAAGCCTCATGAAGAACACCACTTTGTGCATATCCTACAATCATTGCATTCCATGAAACCACGTCTCTTTGAAGCATCTTGTCAAACACATTGCGTGCATTGTGAATGTTTCCACATTTTGCATACATGTCTATCAGGGAATTTGCAACTACAACATCTGATACAAGTCCATTTTCAATTATTCTTTGATGAATGTGCATTCCCTGTTCTATTGCTCCCGTTTTAGCACAAGCTGGCAGAATGCTGATAAAAGTTGTGGAACTTGGACTTAAACCTGCACATTGCATTTGCTTGAATGTCTCTAAGGCCTTTTCAGCAAACCCATTTTGTGCATATCCTGCAATCATGGCATTCCATGAGATGACATCTAGTTGAGGCATTTATTTGAAAAGCCTTAAAACCTTGTCAAGAGCACCGTTTTGTGCATTGTTGGGATGTGAAGCCCAACGGTCACATGACTATTTTTATTCTCCCATCTCTTTGTTCTCGAAGAGCTTTGTAGAAATATGTGGCAGATCATGTATTGTGTAGTTGATTGATGATTGATTAATACAGTGATTCCCTGCTTGAGAGTGGACGTAGGCTATTGCCGAACCACTATAAACTTGTGTCTCGTATTTTGTTCTTTATTTTTCTGTTTTATTCTGTTTTTGTGTTTGTTTTAATATTTACAATTGGCATCACAGATGTATAGTGACGGTATAGTTTTTTGGTGAAAAAGTTGTTTGGAAATCGTGAAGAATTTCTAAAAATGGATGTAGCAGCTTTGGATGATTGGGCTCGAGTTCTTATGTCTTGGTCCTGTAGCTCTGGAGAATTTTATAATGAAATTGTTCATCCTACTAAAGATTCACCATCATTTGATTTCAGGACTGCTCGAATGAAGTTTACAAATGAATTAGATGTTGAAATTGAATTTGTTATGGAGAAAATCATAGGCATGTTGGAATCTGGCGGTGACCGGAGAAGAGGAGTTGATGGGGCTCCCAATGACAAGTACTGGTTTGAAGATAGGGTGCCTCAGGTAGAAGATTGGGCAACACAGAAGAAGAAAGTGTCGTTTGCAGAGACTGTTGATATTTTTTATTATGAGGAGGAGAATAACAATTTGAAGAAGATCAATAAATGTAGAAAACGATAGCAATCCAAAAGAAGAAAGAAAGCAAGAGAGGAAGAAGGGGTAGAGGAACTAGATGAGGGAAGGTATGAAAGTGCTCTGTGGATTGTTTTAGAGGAGAGTGAATCCCCATGTGACGGGGAAGTATCATGGGCTCCAAAAGAAAATCCCATGCCCAAGCCTGTTATGGATTTGGCATCGGAAGTTGGAAATGGCGTTGCAACGTTTGAGCCGGTCAAGCCTGTTGGGGTAGAGGAGGCCCTGCTTAATGGGGAAGATGTACCCGAGGACCTACTTGTGGGCAATGTCATTGGTTAATTTCTTAACCTTTTAGAATACAATCAAAATTTGGCTACAAGACAAGAAATTGTAGTAATTTTTAGACTACCTGTATATGGATATGTCAACAATAACGACTCTTCTAGTGTTGAAGATGAAGAAGTGAAGATCATGACCACCATAACAACCATTGTAGAGGAGGCATCCATTTGGAAAGAAATGAAAATTTCACCTGAGACAGAGTTCCCCCATATTTCTGAGGTGCCCGCCGCTGCTGTGGAAACCGAAGAGTCCAAGCCAGCTGTGGCGAATGGAAAGTTGTTCAAAGATGAAGCCATAGATGAGAAGGCCAAAGAGCTTTCTCCTAGCTCTACTCTTGTGCATGTGGATCACGGAAAGACAACCCTAGCTGATCTTGCGCAGCGGTTTCTGGTGGATGAGGTGTCGATTAAAAGGTCGATGAGCCTGTCACCCATTGCATTGCAGAAGGAGGCGGAGACGGCGGCAAAGATGAATAGAAGTCCTCCATGGTAGTCTAACGCCACCTATGGGACAAGGCTAGCATCCATCGGTCTGGAGAACATAGAAGCCAATCACCAGGCTTACCTACAGTTGCTGGTTAGTGCTCCGGGTCTAGGGTAGACTGAAATCGCAGTGGTAGGTGTTCTAGATGGAAATAGAAGTATAATCGAGGAGAAGTTCCTTGCAGAGGAGGTGGATGTCTAGGAGAGCACTAAGGTGGACATCTCCTTCGTGTCTACAATGATGGTGCTGCATCTGAGAGAGGAGGCAGAGCAAGAAGAAAACAACGATGGTGTAGTGGTTGTGGACCCCATGGGCGTTCCCTTGTTTATGCTTCAGGGGACTAATACAATGAAATCCCCCCTTCTTTTAGGTACTCTGGGGGATTATTTTGTAGGACAGGCTATGACTCCCAATCTTCAATCAATTGCAAGAATTTCTCCTCTATGTAATGATGCAGGTATTGCATTCACTAGAAATCAATTATGTGCCAATAGCATGCCAACTAAAGTGGCTTTGAAGGTGCTGGTTGAAAAGATGAATTTACCAGGTTCAGAGAGGCATCCATATGCTGCAAGCACTAGAAACTATATCCAAATTCTGTAGAAATCAAATTATACTGTTGTGAGTGGTGGAGTGAAAGAACATACAAAATAGCTACCCTAGAGTTTGATCGGATGCGAAAGTCAATGGGGATCATTGTTAAGTTAGATATATAGGAGGAAACTTATTGCTGGTTAAGGGTACAGTTGAGAATTTGCTAGATAGAAGTTCTCGTATCCAGCTCTCAGATGGATTAACTATTGCTCTACTAGATACAGAGTCTCGTCAATGTCTTCTAAACAAGCTTGAGGCAATGACTTCAAGTGCTCTACAGTGTTTAAGTTTTGCATACAAAGAAAATATTAGTGTTTTTTCAACATATGATGGAGAGGAGCATCCAACCCATAAATTTTTGCTTGATCCTGCTAATTATGCTTCAATCGAAAATGATTTGATCTTTGTTAGATTTGTAGGACTGAGGGATTCTCCACGCCAAGAGGTTCATGAAACTATTCAGGAGTGCAAAGAAGCTGATATTTGTGTGCTAGTGATTATAGGAGACAATAAGAATACAACTAAAGCTATTTGTCGTGAGATTTGTGTTTTTGAGCAAACTGAGGACATTTATAATAAAAAGTTTCACAGGAAAGGATGTAATTCCTCTGAGGCTATCCGAAGAAGTAAAATCATGGAAGTTTCTTGAAGACTCCACGTAAGTAATAGGAGAGCTTGTGAATGGGCTGATGACAGAAGTAGAGCAATTTGTGTCTATTTTATTCCCCTTTCAGTTAGTAGGGCCATCGATGCCTATTGAGACTAAAGGTCTACAAGGTCTATCTTTGGCAGGTGATGAGCATTCTGTAACACTACATGAAATGGCCTTTGTGCAAATGCCACGGGATGTCCAAGTGGAGGTGTGCAATTTGTTGATGGAGTATGTGCCATATTACAGTGTTTATTTTATTTAAGATGAGAAATATAGGCTGAATAGGGAGAACAATTCCAAGTCCTCTCCTAATCTGCGGAGTTCCTGGCAAGCGGAATGCCCAAAATGGGCCAAGGGGCACTATACTGAGGGCGTTGAGATTATTGATTCAATGTTGGATATTGTCAGGGTTGTGTTGAGCATTCTTCGATGTGACGTGCTTTGGAGACCACTCATCCGAATTGTCTGTGAACAATATTTGGCGAAGTTGAAAATTTCCAGCTTGGTTGTGATGTGAAGATACAGGGAAATGCAGGGGATGAAGTGCAATGCATGGTTGTGCCCATTGGACTTCACGGGGGAGATTATTGGGATGTGAAGCCCAATGGTCACATCACCATTTGTATTCTCCCATCTCTTCATTCTCGAAGAGCTTTGTATAAATATGTGGTAGATCATGTATTGTGTAGTTGATTGATGATTGATTAATACAGTGATTCCCTACTTGAGAGTGGACATAGGCCATTGCCAAACCACTATAAACTTGTGTCTCATATTTTGTTCTTTATTTTTCTGTTTTATTCCATTTATGTGTTTGTTCTAATATTTACATGCATATCTGGCAATCATTGCATTCCACGAGACCACATTTCTATCAGGCATTCTCTCAAACAGTTTTTGTGCCTTGTATATGCTTCCACATTTTGCAAACATGTCTACCATGACACTTGCAACAACAATATCCAACAAAACCCCTTTTCAATTATAGTTGATGGATGGTCTAATTTTGACACAGGCTGGAAGTATGCTGGAAAATGTAAACTGATCAGCTTGGATACCTGTTCATTTCACTCACTGTCCCATGCTCTGGTTCCTTGGCCTCAAGAACCCTTAGGTGACTTCCCCACCTTAACCTCTAGGTCCTATTTCAAGTATAGAAACCCCTGGTCCTTCTGGCCAACCCCACTATCAACACTCTTCTTCTCACCAAGCCAATCTTGGTGCCTTGCCACTATCTCACCCTTGACCCTTATTCTTCCCTAAAGGCCAAATTCTCCCAACATTCAATTGGGTTCTTGCAGGGGTGTGAAAATGTTGTAAAAGCTTCCAAATAACCTGTTTAGGGTCCTTATTCAACCACAAGACTCCAATTCCCCATCGCTTCCACCAAACCCCTTCCTAGGGTTAGAAAAGGCTACAAGCCTAGAGCCCCAATTAGGCCTCTCAATTAAGAAAAAAGTGCAATTTTCCCTAACCCTCCAAATGACCAAGGTTCTTCATTTGTGGTTTGTGTTTCCCATACCCACACTTGAAAGATTTTTGGGTTTTTGAGGCTGTACAGTCCATACACTGCCCATTCACCAAATTGGCCCAAAAGCTAGGGTTTGTAAGCTTTTCCAGGCTGTTTTCAGACTGTCAGAGTTTTCTCACACCAAATGGATTGGTGGAGCCTTCTCTTGATCACCAGGCCTTGCCAAGACCCCCAACTAAATTCTCCAAAAGGAATTTCTCCAAAATTTGAGCACCCCTGCAAAATATCTGCCTTTCACTTCTAGTCTTCCCTAGCCGGACTCTGCCTGGCTCGCCTAGGGCAAGACATTGCTAGCAACTCTTGCACTCAAACAAAACCTACCAACTAACATATGTACAACCATGGTGTCTAGGCACTATTCCCAAAGGGCCGTATAGTTTGTACGGTGGGAAAGTGCTCTAGCACCCCATTTCCTAAACACAATCTAGTTCATACCAGAATTTGAGAAAAGTTAAACTATATACAACAAGTGCTTACAAATTGAACAAAGAAGCTATCAAATCTTACACAATGCTTGTAAACAACCAACACTACACTGTACAAACCAAATAGTAGCAAAACTAATCCATAAAAAGTCTATCAAGATGCAATAATTCAGAAATTTAACTTAGAATGTTGTTTCCTTCAATCACACAAGGTTTCACCAAAATATTATTGCTTCCAACCCTACCCCAGGGTCAAGGTACCCCATAAATAGGCCCCAAAACAGTTAAGTTTCATTGGTCAAGCCTATGGATGACCAAATGGCTAAGGTTATAAAACTCACTGTGTTTTTCAACCTTGGTCCATTTTTGAAAACAAAACAAGATGAGCCTCTAAAGCTTATTCATCTTTTCACCACTTCTTACCTAGGGAGAAAAACACCTCTAACACAAACAAGATGGTCAACATGACCTCAAGCTAACACAAAAAAATTTGAACTTCTTTCTAGACTTCAAGAAAACCCAATATTTCCCATGTGCTCCTGCACCATTCTCCCCCTCTCAGCCCAAACACTAAGGATTGGAAGGAGAGATCAAAGACAGGTTAATGCCCTACTTTTTGAACTCAACTTCATCCACCCAAGTAGCCTCAGATTCATGCTTATTCTTCCACTTGATGAGGTGTTCCATGTACACCTTGTGTCTTGTGGCCTTCTTCACCCTTGACTCTAAGATCTTCTCTGCCTGAGGCTTGTCCTGAGTAGGTAAGGACATGTTGTTGATGTCCTTGAAGATCTCCTTACTATCCTAATCCAAATCCGTGACTGTCCCCTTATACTTGATCAAATCAGCAACATTGAACACTGGTGAGATTCCTAGATAGGTAGGTAACTCCACCTTGTATGCATTATGCCCATACTTGGCCAATATCCTACATGGACCCACTCTCTTCATCTTCAACTTGGTTGACATTCCTTTTTGCAATCTTGATTTGTTAAGGTGGACCATGACATAGTCCCCTACTTGAAATTGCACATCTTTTCTTGACATATCTACTTTCTCCTTCAACTTTTGTGTAGCTTCAGTGATTGTCCTCTTTACCTGCTCCTGAATCTTCTTCATGGTTTGATTGAAGTCTTCTGCATGTCCACTTCTTTGTTCCATAGCTCCAAGATCTTTGGGCTCACAAATGCCTCTTCGGTGCAACCCATACACAACTTCAAAAGGACTCTTCCCTATAGTTCTATTCACACTATCATTGTAAGCATACTCAGTTTGTGAGATAACCATATCCCATGTCTATCCATACTCCTTAGTTAGACACCTTAAAAGATTACCTAACACCCTGTTAACCACCTCTATTTGATCATCAGTCTGAGGATGGTAAGCTGATCCAAATGACAGATTGGTACCCAATCTGCTCCATAGAGTCTTCCAAAAGTGACTCATGAACTTCACATCTCTGTCAGAAACAATGCTCAAAGGTAGCCCATGGATCCTTACAACTTCCTTGAAGAAAAGATGAGCTATGTAGCTAGCATCATGAGTAGTTTTGCAGGGAATAAAATAACTCATTTTGCTAAATCTGTCCACCACTACATAAACACTCTCAAAACCAGTCTTGGTCTTAGGAAGGCCTACCACAAAATCCATGCTCACACACTCCCATGGTCTATTAGGAATGGGTAGGGGTTGGTATAAACCAGCATTACTAGCTCCTCCCTTAGCTTGCATACACACTACACATTGCTCAACATACTTTCTAACATCTCTTGCCAACTTAGGCCAGTAATAAAATCTTTGTACTATCTCTAAGGTCTTGTTGATGCCAAAATGCCCACTAAGACTGCCATTATGCTTTTCTTGAATCAAATTTTCCCTCATTGACCCTCTTGGTACACATAATTGATTTCCCTTAAACAATAACCCACTTTGCAAGGTATACTCTGAGTACTCACAATGGAAATGGTTCTCAAAGTTAGAGCATACCTTATAGACCTCTAAAAAGTCTTCATCCTCCCCATATAGATCCTTGAAACTCTTTATGCCAATGCTCTTAAGCTATATCTCTTGCACTGTCAACAACCTCCTGCTTAATGCATCTGCCACCTTGTTCATTTGTCCTTTCTTGTGCTTGATGGTAAAAGTAAAAGCTTGGATGTATGTCTATTGCTCAACTTCTCTTGAGTGTTGATAAAACTAAGTGCCTAATTATCAGTGAAGACTACAAACTCCTTTGGTAGAAGATAATGCCTCCATTTCCTAAGTGACTGAACCAAAGCATAAAGTTCTAAGTCATAGGTTGAATATTTCTTCTTTGCTTCATTTAGCTTCTCACTAAAGAAGGCTATAGGCCTGCCCTCTTGAGTTAGCACTCCTCCTACTGCCACTCCACTTGCATCACATTCAACAGTGAACAATTTGTCAAAACTAGGTAATTAAAGAATAGGTTGAGTTTCCACTTCGTGTTTTAGTTTCTCAAACCCTTTCTCAGCTTCTTGAGTCCACACAAACTTAGTTTTTAAACCACCCTTTATTGTATCTAGCACTGGTGCACATATGCCACTAAAGTTTCTTATAAATTTTCTATAGAATTGAGCCAATCCATGAAAACTCCTTACCTCTATCCCTGTGGTTGGTGTAGGCCAGTTTAGGATGGCTTCCACCTTGCTTGGATCCATCTTCAATGATCCATTGGACACTATAGAACCCAGGTATACAAGCTCTTGCTTAAAGAACTCACATTTCTCTAGATTGATTGCCAACTTCTCCTCTTGCAACCTTCTAAGAACCATCTCCACATGCTTCAAGTGTTCTTTTGCTGTCTTGCTAAAAATGAGTATATCATCAAGATACACTACCACAAATATCCCTGTAAAGTCCTTAAGCACTTCATTCATGAGTCTCATGAATGTGCTAGGGGCATTAGAGAGGCCAAATGGCATCACTCTCCACTCATATAACCCATCATTTGTCTTAAAAGTTGTCTTCCACTCATCTCCATCCTTAATCCTAATCTGATGGTATCCACTCTTGAGATCCAACTTGGTGAAGTATTGTGCTCCTCCAAGACAATCCATTAAGTCTTCAATCCTAGGGATAGGGAATCTATATCTGATTGTGATTCTATTTATTGCTCTAGAATCAGTACATAACCTCCACTTTCCTCCTTTCTTAGATGCCAAGACCACTAGTACTGCACATGGGCTGATGCTCTTTTGAATCAATCATTGATCCAACAATTCTTGCACTTGCCTAGCTACCTCTAGGTTTTGCTCTGGTGTAAGTTTGTATGCTGCTTTGTTAGGCAATGAGGCTCCAGGTATGAAGTCAATTTTATGACTTATGGATCTCTTTGGTGGTAGAGTTGCAGGTGTACCATCACTAACAATGTCCTTATACTTCTCAAGCAACTTGTGGACTGCTCCAGGTATGACTGTCTTTTCAGCCTTCTCTCCTTCTTTAGGTTGTAGCACAACCACATATCCTTCACTCCCTTGATATAGGTTGTTAAGGAACTCCTTTCCACTACTTAACATGATGCTTGGTGCCTTTGACTATCCCTCTTCTTCTTCTGACAATGACTACAGCTTGAAGGTCCTCCCATCCTTTTTGAATGAAATGGTATTCTCTTTCTCATCATAAACATCACTTCTATCATACTACCATGGTCTTCCCAATAGTAAATGGCATGCATCCATGGGTAATACATCACAAACTAACTTTTCCTTGTACCCTCCAATGGAAAACTCCACTGTTACTTGCTCATTTACTAAAACACTCTGCCCTTTGTTCAGCCATGTGACCTTGTAGGGGTTAGTGTGGGGTACCTTCTCCAATTTCAGTTTCATTACTGCCTCCTTTGAGATTATATTTTCTGTTGAACCTGAATCCATTATGACTTTGCATACTTTACCAAGTATCTTGCACCTTACTCTAAATAGAGCTCTCCTTTGTTTAGGTTCCTCCTTAACTAGTTGTCTGATCAAAACCCTGTTGAACATCAGATTCTCTCCTACCTCAGATGCCTTAGGACTCATGGTGTCCTCTTGTGCATAGGCCACTCTCTTTTCATTGCTTGATGAAGATGCTTTCTCCAGGCATCTATAAGCAGGGTGACCTACATTTCCACAATGGTAGCATTTCATATTTGCAAAATAAGAATTACTCCTGCTTGCTCCTCTTCCTCTATTTGAACCTCCTTGATGTCCTCTACCTCTGTTATATCCTCCTCTTGAAGATGTTTCTCCTACATGCTCAGTGAGTTTGGATTCTCCTTGGTTCCTTTGGTCATTGCCTCTTCCTTGGTAGCCACCTCGCTGCCCTCTTTGATCTCTTTGGTCTCTGCCTTTGCCTCTGCCCTTAGAAGCCTGATCTTGCTTCCTTTTGTTTCTTTCCTCAATTTTGATAGCTAATTGGTAACATTGATGTACTGTCTTAGGACTTAAAAGAGCCATCTCCTCTTGAATGTTC
Source organism: Sequoia sempervirens (assembly GCA_007258455.2). Classification (NCBI taxonomy): domain Eukaryota; kingdom Viridiplantae; phylum Streptophyta; class Pinopsida; order Cupressales; family Cupressaceae; genus Sequoia; species Sequoia sempervirens. The sequence goes on along the minus strand of VDFB02000003.1, from coordinate 514,941,594 downwards.
CACTTCAAGCCATTAAGATACCTAGCCACCTTGAGACTCTCATCCTCTGTCACATTGGACCTCATACAAAGCTTTTGAAACTCTTCAGTATAAGTGTTCACATCTTGGTCTTTTTGTCTTAGGCTTTGCCTCTTCTTATGTAATTGAATCTCATAGTCATCTGGCATGTATGCTTCTTTCACTTTGGCAACCATGCCTTTCCAAGTTGATATGTGTTGTTTGCCTTCTTTTTCCCTCTCTATCTGAATGAACTTCCACCATGTCAAGGCAGAACCTCTTAGTCTTGATTTTGCCACCTTTACTTTTTGTGTTTCAGTGATTCCATCACATTCAAAATGGTTTTCCATTCCTTCTATCCAGTCCATGACTAAATCAGCTTCCATTTTTCCACTAAATAGTAGTATGCCTTCAAGTCCTTTTCCACTCAAGGCCTTCAATGCCTTCAAGAAAGGCTCCTCCTCCAAGACAGGGTCAGGTTTAGGGACCTTGTCTTCCTCTACAACCTCCTCTTTCTTTGGTACCCTTCCTTCCAACTGCACATTATTCAAAGCTTACTCAAGTTGGTCTATCCTCTCCTTCAATTGCCTATTTTCTTCCTCCTACCCTTCAACCATCTTGGCCAACTTAGCATTTGTCACCATGATGGAGGAATCACTGGTCTCAACCTCTGACATATATCATTCTATCCCAAATCTTTAACTTGCTCTGATACCAATCTGATAGGTTAGGGTTGGATGGGACACTCACTGTCCCATGCTCTGGTTCCTTGGCCTCAAGAACCCTTAGGTGACTTCCCCACCTTAACCTCTAGGTCCTATTTCAAGTATAGAAACCCCTGGTCCTTCTGGCCAACCCCACTATCAACATTCTTCTTCTCACCAAGCCAATCTTGGTGGCTTGCCACTATCTCACCCTTGACCCTTATTCTTCCCTAAAGGCCAAATTCTCCCAACATTCAATTGGGTTCTTGCAGGGGTATGAAAATGTTGTAAAAGCTTCCAAATAACCTGTTTAGGGTCCTTATTCAACCACAAGACTCCAATTCCCCATCGCTTCCACCAAACCCCTTCCTAGGGTTAGAAAAGGCTACAAGCTTAAAGCCCCAATTAGGCCTCTCAACTGAGAAAAAGTGCAATTTTTCCCTAAACCCTCCAAACAACCAAGGTTCTTAATTTGTGGTTTGTGTTTCCCATACCCACACCTTAAATATTTTTGGGGTTTTGAGCCTGTACAGTCCGTAAACTGCCCATTCACCAAATTGGCCCAAAAGCTAGGGTTTGTGAGCTTTTCCAGGCTGTTTTCAGACTGTTAGAGTTTTCTCACACCAAATGGATTGGTGGAGCCTTCTCTTGATCACTAGGCCTTGCCAAGACCCCCAACTAAATTCTCCAAAAGGAATTTCTCCAAAATTTTAGCACCCTTGCAAAATATCTGCCTTTCACTCCTAGTCTTCCCTAGTCAGACCCTACCTGGATCGCCTAGGGCAAGACATTGCTAGCAACTCTTGCACTCAAATAAAACCTACCAACTAACATATGTACAACCATGGTGTCTAGGAACTGTTCCCAAAGGGTCATACAGTTTGTACGGTGGGAAAGTGCTCTAGCACCCCATTTCCTAAACACAGTCTGGTTTAGACCAGAATTTGAGCAAAGTTAAACTATATACAACAAGTGCTTACAAATTGAACAAAGAAGCTATCAAATCTTACACAATGCTTGTAAACAACCAACACTACATTGTACAAACCAAACAGTAGCAAAACTAATCCATAAAAAGTCTATCAAGATGCAATAATTCAGAAATTTAACTCAGAACACTATTTCCTTCAATCACACAAGGTTTCACCAAAATATTATTGCTTCAAACCCTGCCCGAGGGTCGAGGTACCCCATAAATAGGCACCAAAAATAGTTAAGTTTCATTGGTCGAGCCTATGGATGACCAAATGGCTAAGGTTATAAAACTCACTGTGTTTTTCAACCTTGGTCCATTTTTTAAAACAAAACAAGATGAGCCTCTAAAGCTTATTCATCTTTTCACCACTTCTTACCTAGGGAGAAAAAAATCTCTAACACAAACAAGATGGGCAACATGACCTCAAGATAAGACAACAAAATTTGAACTTCTTTCTAGACTTCAAGAAAACCCAATGTTTCCCAGGTGCTCCTGCACCACTCTTCCACTCTCTCCCACTCTCTCCAACTCTCTCCAAATCTATCCCATTCTCTCCCACTCTCTCTGAAATCTTTCCCATCCTCTATCCCACTCTCTCCTACTCTCTCCCTCCCTCTCTCCCACTCTCTTTCACCCTCTCCCTCCCTCTCTCCCACTCTCCCACTCTCTCCCTCCCTCTCTCCCATTCTCTACCACCCTCTCCCACTCTCTCCAACTCTCTCTCACCCTCTCTCCCACTCTCCCATTCTCTCCCTCCCTCTCAACCACTCTCTCCTAACCTCTCCCTCCCTCTCTTCCACTCTCTCGAACTCTCTTGCACTCTCCCATGCTATCCCATTATATCCCTCCCTCTCCCCCACTCTCTCCAACTCTCTCTCACTCTCTCCCACTCTCTCCCACCATCTCCCACTCTCCCTCCTCTCTCCCATTCTCCAGCTTTCTCCAACTCTATCCCGGCCTCTCCACCCTCTCCCTCTCTCCTAACTCTCTTTCACTCTACCATTTCTCTCTCCCAATCTATCCCTCCCTCTCTTGCTCTCTCCCACTCTATTCCACCCTCTCTCCCACTCTCCTCTCTCTCCAAATCTGCACTCTCCCACTCTCTCCTACTCTCTCCCACCCTCTCCCACTCCTCTCCCACACTCCTCCCTCCTCTCCCACTCTCTGCACTCCAGAGTTTCTCCCACTTCTTCCCACTCTCTCCCTCCTCTCTCCCACTCTCCCACCCTATCCTACCCTATCCCACCCTCTCCCACACTCTCCCACTCTCTCACTCTCTCCCACCCTCTCTCTCTCTCTCAAGTCTCTATAGTCTCTCTCAAGTATCTTCCACATACACCCTATCACTCTCTCAGGTCACTCTCTCACACACTCACTCCATCTATCTCTCTCCCATATACCCTTAACCCTAAAACCCTAAACCCTAAACCCTTATAACCCTCTACCATAAACCCTTAACCCTTAAACCCTCTACCCTATACCCTAAACCCTAAACCTTTAACCCTTAAACCCTCTACCCTCTACCCTAAACCCTAAACCCTTAACCCTTAAACCCTCTACCCTATACCCTATACCCTAAACTCTAAACCCTTAACCCTTAAACCCTCTACCATCTACCATTAACCCTCGGGTCTATGTGTACACAAATTGGATATCTGATTTGTAGAACTAAAATCATACTGTTACAAAACATTTTTAAACATTTTTCAAATGTATCAGATATCATATTATAACGGATATTGGATTTTTGGGCCATAGAAAAGCCCCATGTGGGTTGTTTTGTACATTCCAATGGACCCTACATTCTATTTGTTGGCGACATACACACAGTTTCAAATAGGAAGAGACAAAGATCAATTTTTTGGAGCATCTTCTACTCAAATTTGTCATAAGCAATGATTTTTAAGCATTTTTTATGAGGTATAATGGGGAGCAACAGTCGTCGTAAGGAAAAATGTAAGAGAAAGCTTGCAAAAGAAAAAATTGAAGCATATAGACAAAGAGATAGAGAAGGTCATAGGAAGAGAAGACAAGGCATGTTAAATATTGGTGAACCTAACCCGTATGGTCTTTCAAGTGAAGAGGAAATTGAATATGTTCAAGGTGAAAATGTTGGAATTGAGGATGTTGAACATGAGATCGAAATTGATAATGAAAATATTCAAGGTGAAAATGTTTGATTTGAAGATGTTGAACATGATATTGAAATTGGGAATGAAAATATTGAAATTGATAATGAAAATGTTCAAGGTGAAAATGTTGGATTTGAAGATGTTGAACATGATATTGAAATTGGGAATGAAATTAGTCAAAGTGATATTGAAAATGTTCAAGGTGAAAATGTTGGAAATGAAGATTTTGAACATAATATTGAAGCAAGTGTAAATTATGTTTCACCAAATTACATGAGAAATGAAGAAAATTGTGTGGAAGAAAGACATATTCCAAATTCAAGACCTTCAAGAACCCCTAAATGGTTACTTGAATTTGATGAGAACATTATAAACAATTTTGAAGGCAAGAGGTCAACATGAACTGCTCGGTTGTGGGCTAGAAGGCTTTTCAACCAATATTTTAGCGATAAGACATTGGCCAAGCAATGCCAACTTTTTGTACAATTGTTAAAGATGCAAAAGATGAGACCTTTGCTAGCCAAATTGAAGATTCATGTGAACAAGAAGACTGAAAAAAATTATTATTGTTAAAAATATTTTTAATGCTTTGAAGTCTATTGGAAAAAATAACAAGGAAAAGGATAAGAGAGTTGCTCAGAGAGTCATTACAACTGCCCTTGTAAGCCATCAATTGAAAAAGGCTCTCTTTATGAGACAAACTTGTATTGATTTTGACATAAATCATAAAACTTTGGATAGAGCACTCACAAGAAGAGAAATAATAGATGATCCTCTTCAAAATGATACATGGGCTTTTGCTAGGAAGCTTCCACGTGTTGATAAGAAGCTAACTGATAATGTAAAGCAGGTAATTCAACAATTTTGGCATGATAACTCTAGTGTATAACCCAATGCAAAGGATGTTTTAAATTTAAGAATTGGTAATTGAAACCATACACCACATCCTAAACATTTCTTGGAATCAAGACAAACAATGTTGCTCAAAATTTTTATTGAAACACATCCAAATATAGAAATTTCACAAAGGACTTTTGAAGGTTTGAAGCCATTTTATTGTGTGCCTCTTCATATTCATAATACTTGTGGTTGCAAATACCATGTGGAGTTTTCAATGTACCATGAGCTATTATGCTATATCAGTTCTACTTTGAATAGTAATGAAATGTTGCAAGAGTGTGGTGCAAAGCATCTTCTGAAATCATCAAGGGACTTGCTAGATCTATTTTTATGTTCTAGAGATGATGGTTGCTTTTTCTATAGAAATGATTGTTTAAATGCAAAGTACTCACAATGTGGTGTCTTGTCAAATTTTGTTCAATGTTTTCATGAGAGTTCCAAACATGAATTTAGAAAGAATCTTGTTGAGAAAAAGAGATATGGGATAGTCAAATATACTTTGCAAAGTGAAGGTGAATGTTCTAGATGTGAATTGGTTACAAAAGAATGCAGTGTTGCTAATTTTATTTCAGATTTTAAGGATAATATTTTCTACAAGTATGCAAGGCATAGTCATAGGTCTCAATGGTTGGATCAAAAATTTAGGATGTGTAAGAACTCTTTTCTGATTAGAAATATTATATCAGTGGTCTATTTTGTAGAAAACTACACATTGCAACCACAAAATGAGGTAAAATCTCAGTATTACAATTCTATTTGGATTGCTATTTTTGTCCACATAGCGTTTAGACATGCACTTGATAGTACAAAAGAGGATCAAAAGATAATCAGAGAATATCATTTTTATATGAGTGATGATACATCTCACTCGTCTGAGTATGTCCAACATTGTTTTGAGATTTTTTTTTAGTTCTTGCAGGAGCATCATATAGCAATGGGCCGACATCTAATTTGGTCAGATAATTGCACAAGTCAATTCAAGAATACTCGTATGTTTTATTGGTTGAGTATAATGCATGTAGAGAGGGGTCTACCTCATATTTGGATATTTTTTTTAAGCTAGACATGGGAAAGGGGAGCATGATGGAGTAGGTGGATGTGTAAAGAGAGCTCTAGTTAAGGAGCAATTGAAGATTTTAGGAGCAAAATTCAGTGATGCACATTCTATTATTGATTGGTGTAGTTCAACATTGTCACATGGAGGGACACTTGATTCAACAGTGTGAAAATTATTTTGGTTCATTGAGGAGGGTACAATGGGAGGCAGATTGGATTGCCATACAATCAAAGATTCTTCAAAGATGCATTCATTTCAAAGCTCAAATGCATGTACATGGACCATTTGGACTTGAGAGTTGGCTTGTTTTGTCAGAGTTGTATTCAATGTGACTAAAGTGAATGGGTGGATACATGGGTTCCACAGTATCTAACTCCTTTATCTCAAACGTTATCCATGAAAAATGACAAAATGAAAAGTTTAGTTGATTACAACCTACTTTCAGATCTACTACAGCCAATAAATCTTTTTGCAATTGTTGCACTATAGAGGAATGAAGAGAGATCAGACTATTGGTTGGCTCGATGTGTGTAGGTAAAGCATAAGCTAACACAACTAATAAAATATGATGATGGTTTCGTGTATCCTACAGGTTTAGTTGTGGTTGCAAGAACTTGGTTGCAAACATACATGATTAGAAAGAATGACATACCTACATTTGAAGACTACGAGAAACACAAAACCATTCTCATGTATTTGCACCTTGTTATAGACACAAATGTTAAGTTGTTGAAGCATCATGTCAGATCAAAGACAAAACAACTATGGGCACTTAGTAATGTTGATCATGAAGCAATATTGGATACTATTAAGCAAAGAGATGACCCTTCAGGAAAACTTGAATAGCATTTTCAAGAATGGAAGGTACAATGCTTATGTTCATTATGATTAAGTTCATTAGTGTTATGTATTTAATATTGATATTTTATATACTATTGCAATGTAGGTGTCTTTAATAGTGATATTTTGTGTGCACTTTTGTGATATTTTTGGCAAGATTGATCATGGACCTACTACAACAATATCTAGCTTTGATCCTTTTAGAGAGGTATGTGACAAATTAGAACAATATAGATTGGTTATTTTAAGCATATTTTATAGTTTGCATCACCAATCCATCATTATTCAGGTTGTTTAGATTAATATAGATTTGTTAGTCTAAGCATCTTTTCTATTGTGACAATATATATTTCTCATTTTCCCACTTTTGCAATATTCATGGCATGATTGATCATGCACCTGTTGCAACCATAGCCAGCTCTGATCCTTTCAGAGAGGTATACAATAGATTACAACAATATAGATTGGTTATTTTAAGCGTCTTTTATAGTTTGCATTACCATCTTATCATATTTTGTGTCATTTAGAATAATATAGATTGGTTATTCTAAGCATCTTTTATAGTTTGCATCACCAATTCATCATCATTCAGGTTGTTTAGATTAATATAGATTTGTTAGTCTAAGCATCTTTTCTATTGTGACAATATAGATTTCTCATTATCCCACTTTTGTGATATTCCTAGCATAATTGATTATAGACTTGCTACAACAATAGCCAACTCTGATCCTTTCAGAGAGGTATGTGATAGATTACAACAATATAGATTGGTTATTCTAAGCGTCTTTTATAGTTTGCATTACCATATCATCATATTTTGTGTCATTTAGAATAATATAGATTGGTTATTCTAAGCTACCTTGATGGTTTGTACAGGTGCTTGTCAGTCTAGAATGTGAACATACTACTATTGTGGAAGATTGTGCCCTAAATGCCTCCAATAGGAAAATTTTGTAAAACTTGAATTTTCAAATTGGAAACAATGTAAAAAGGTCATAATTGTGTATGGGCATAATCTATACCCAATGATGTTTTTTGAAATATGGGAAAAAAAATTTGGCATTATATAAAGGGTATGTTTAAAATGTAAAGGGGTTTGTATTTTGGAAACTCATAGGTTGAATTAGTCATACACGTGTATGCTTTGTTACTGTTATTGGGACAATTTTGTAATAAATTTTTGTACTTAATCAAGCTACAACCGAAGGTTTTCTTCTTGGTTATTTCTTGTCGGTATGCTCATTTGAACCAAGTTTTGTAATATCTCCTATTTATATATAATAAATTATAGTGGCTTGCAACTTTTTCTCCTCAAATCCAACTTGGATGCAACTTCATTTTTAGCAAATTTCATGAGGTTTTTAAGGAAATCAATGTTTCCAACCTTGCCACACACTATAAATTCATCAAAAACATCTATTAGGACCTAGAAAATCTTGATCCAACCTTAAATCTTGCTTCCCCATGTTTCATTAACACTAGCAAGTTGTAACCACCATTTTTCACCTAATTTCACTCATTTTTGCCATGCATGGCAACTCACAAACTCAAGTACAGACGTTTCCAGCTCTCTAAACTCACATAGTCAACTTATACAGTCCTAATAAAATCTACCATGGCCATACCATCCAGCTATAGACCGTACAATAGATGGTATGGTGTTTTAGCACTTTGGACTTTTAAGGGAAATCGTTGGTCCAATGTAGCTCAAAGTGATTTGGCATATTTGGGTGCAAAAGAGGATCATACCTAGCATAAACGTACCCATCCAGATGTGTTGGAACAGTCTATTTGGTTTTACGAGTTGTTGAATGAAAGTTGCACCACTTTGCAACTTTACACTGCTTGCATCTGACAACTTTTCCCTCAGCTGAAAACTTACCACCATGGGAAAATGACTCTGAGATAGCAAAAACTGAGAGAGGTTATTGTAGATGGGACAAAAAAATCCCATAGCCTCAAATGAAGAGTATGTAAACATCACATTTTTTGATAAATAGCCCTTCAAATATTAATGCCTTTTAACACTTTGGACTCTTAAGGGAAATCGTCGGTCCAATGTAACTCGAAGTGATTTGGGGTACTTGGGTGCAAAAGAGGACCGTCCTTAGCGTAAACATACCCATCCAGACATATTAGAATAGTTCATTTGGTTGTACGAGTTGCTGAATGAAAGTTACACCACTTTGCAACTTTACACTGCTTGCATCTGACAACTTTTCCCTTAGCTGAAAACTTGCCACCACAGGAAAATGTCTCAAAGATACCAAAAACCAAGAGAGGTTATTGTAGATGGGCCAAAAAAAATCACATAGCCTCAAACAGAGAGTCTGTAAACATCATGGTTTTCAAGAAATATCCCTTCAAAGATTGTTTCCTTTTAGCACTTTGGACTCTTAAGGGAAATCGTTGATCCAATGTAGCTCAGAGTGATTTGGCATATTTGGGTGCAAAAGAGGACCATACCTAGTGTAAACATACCCATCCGGATGTGTTGGAATAGTTTGTTTGGTCATACGAGTTGTTGAATGAAAGTTGCACCACTTTGCAACTTTACACTACTTGCATCTAACAAATTTTTCCTCAACTAAAAACTTGCCACCATGGGAAAATGCCTCCGAGATAGAAAAAACCAAGAGAGGTTATTGTAGAGGGGACCAACATGATCCCATAGCCTAAAAAAAAAGTTTGCAGGTATCATAGTTTTTGAGAAACAGTCCATCAAAGATTGTTTCCCTTTTGCGCTTTGGACTGTTAAGGGATTTCATTGATTAAACGTAGCTCAAACTGCTTCGGCCGATTTGGGTGTGAAAGGGGACCATACCTAACCTAAACGTAACCATCCAGATGTGATGGAATAGTTGGTTAGGTAATACAAGTTGTAGAACAAGATTTATTTATGTAGTTACAAGTAGTTTTTCAGCCTCCAACTGAACTCCAATGCTGATTTTTCGTGTGAAAAAAAGCCATGAGACCATATCTTGTTGCTTTCCTTTTAATGGATACTAGTGGGTAGAAGAGTTAAATTCTTCATATATTTAGCATTTGAGATTGCAAGAAGACATCAAAATGGCTAGTGTACTAAATAAATTCTTATGATTTCTAAATAATGCTAATAACTCTACTCAATTGGATTCTTTTTTCAAAATCATACAAATTGAACCTTGGCATCAATAGACTCTGTATGTCAAGCTATGAGAATTCAAGTTTCAATGATGAATATTTATCATGAATGTTTTAAATGACATTCAAGTTTATGGTGGTTTTGTTGTTTATATGATGTTATGTGATATTCTAATCCTATTTCATGATTCTATGTTGCATATATATCTATTTTTATTTTTACATGTTTTTTTACTAACAAACCCAAAACGAATTGAACCACTCCCAAAAAAAATTTAGCCGAACTAGCGAACCGAACCCTCAGACCCAAACAAGTAACTTAGTTTGTAAGTTAGTTATTAGGAGTTGGTCAGTTATTTTGTGTGGGGGAGAGTCTTAAAAAAAGTTGAGGAAGTCATTTTGGGGATTGATTAATGTAATTTTGTGAAGAATCAATAAGATCAGATTGAGTTACTTTGCAAAAACTATGGTTTTTACACAAAAATATATGTTTTCTCCATTGTTCGACCACTACACAACAAGTAAATGGCTACATAGCATGTGGAATGAGGGGGAAGCATACTTGAGACCCCTTTAAATTTGGTTTGAGTGCTTTCTTTTCATTTTTTGTGAGTTTTGTGCCAAGTTTTCTCAAGGCGGGTAGTGAACCCAAATTTTGCATTTTTGAGTAAATTATGAATTATTGAAGCCCTCCACCTACTATACCTTTCATGTGGCTCTATGGAGAGGATGTGTAAAATGTGATTTGAATGTATGCAACTCCATTTAAGAAAGGGGAAATGATTTGTGAGTCTTGGAGTTGCTGTCCTAAGCAAATCATTTCTTAAATTGCATGAAAATGAAGCTTTTAGCCTAGGGTTTGTTAAAATCAATGAGAGTGAGGGAATCTATTTAAAATTTATGCATATTGGGGTCATAATAGAGGTGTTTGAGTTCATGGAATGGTCAGGGGAGTTGTGCAAGTGGTACTTTCAATAAACCCTATGCATTTGCATGGTAAACAGATGGTTTCATGGGACATCCTACTAAAGGACTTGTAGGTGTAGAATAATCTTATAATTTGTTGTTTTATGACACAACTCAAGATTTTTTGGGGTGTTCTTCTAAAGATCAAGTGTTTAAAGGGAACTCACTTTGTGAAAGAGGGCTAATTCACTAGCCTAGGATAGGGGCATGTTATTGGTTCTCAAATTTGGTCCAAACAAGTAAAGGGTAGTTTTCACCCCCACTCTACATCAATCCATAGCTTGTTTGAAAGCACTTGTTTTAGGCTTTTAGCCATAACAACTAGCCAATGAATTGTTTGATAAAAATATTTGGTACACATGTATGAAAAATGTGGTGGCATAGACAAGGCAGTGAACTATCTGCAAAAATGCCTCAAAGAAATGTGGTCTCATAAAATTCCATGACAAGCAAATGCAATTGACAGTTGATCCTAGTTATTAGTTATGTAATATGAAGTAATTGCATAACTGCTTAGGTTGACTTTGTAAAAACTATATTGTAATTGAAATTTTTTCATCTATCAACATCTAGTTGTTAGTTATAAAATTTGAAGTAATGCTTTAAGTTTGAAAGATGTGCAATGCAATGTAATCAATGATATGAATATAAAATACATAATACAACCATTCTTTTTTATGCTCTTGTACATTGATATTTAACCACTGCTCACCTGATTAAATTTTCAAAAAGTTTAATCATGCACAAGAGGAAGAAGTTAAATTTTGATTGTCAACTTCTATATATCAAATTATCCAATAATCTTGAGTGTATCTCCATATTCAAAAATGGCATCAACACCAACTCAAACAAAGTTTTACAAAATGTGGCATATGCCATCTCAATGTCTATTCAAAATTTACATGCCAAAATGTCTATCTCATCCTAAACTACTGGTGGATCATCAAAATGGAGCCTCTTTGCAGCATTTGTTGGCTCTGAAGGTAGTTTCACAAGAAAAATTCAAACCACAACTGAGATTAATTATACTATATGATTTAAAATTGAAGAATTAGCATCAAAATTAATATACATTGAATTATAATTGAACTCTAAAATTGCAATCTTGGTTACCTGAAATATTTGTCTCTTCAAAGGGTTAGGAGTCCTAGAATATGCCCCTCTCAAAGGATCGACCAAACCAAATTTTGTAATGTCAATCTATATATGTGAACAAAAAAATAAAATTGATCCAAGTTAGCATACAATTGTCGGTAATAGGAACAAATAAATACCAAACACAAAATAAAATAAAAAACATGCCTCTTTATGCTGATCTTTTTCTTTATCTCCTTAAGGTGTTTCAATACCTCCTCCTTGAGGTGTTTCAACACCTACTCCTTTAGGTGTTCCAATACATACTCCTTTAGGCATTGTGGCACTTGTCAACAATGACATATAGCTCATAACTGCATGTACATAAAAATGACAAGTACATATGAAACTACCAATCTATGTCGATGTATGTATAATCAATATAAGATCTTAAAAATCTTAATTCAATCGAATTTGAGTTCAATTACCTACCCCTTATCTAACATTTCACTTCCATAATCTGGACAAGGATACACCTTGCTCGCACTTGTCAAGAAACGACGTATAGCTCAAAACTGTCTGTACATAAAAATGACAAGTACATATGAAACTACCAATCTATGTCGATGTATGTATAATCAATATAAGATCTTAAAATTCTTAATTCAATTAAATTTGAGTTCAATTACCTTCCCCTTATCTAAAATTTCACTTCCATAAGTTGGACAAGGTTGTACCTCACTCGCACTAAATATTTCCTACAAGAGGAAAATAAGATAAACATATAAGTTATTATATAATTTCATTAATGACAATTCAAATGACAAGCAAGTATATAATAATAAAATTTAAATAGGTGAGTGCAAAAATATATAATGTGTGTGTGTCAAGGCAAAATGAAATTTCCCTAAGGGTGCTATCAGTCACCTATGCAAGCTCATCCTCAGACATCAACTGTTAAATAGACCATGTAAATAAATATTAGTACATTATACTATCTCTTATTAATATTCATTTAAAAACAAATGCAAGTTATGAATTTACAACTTAAATCTTACTTGTGTCACTATTCCAATGTCCCCCTCTCTAGCAGGAGAGGACTCTGTAGGGTGCGCTCTACTCCCCTACATCTAATCTATAATATCCACATCATGGAGGTCATAATCAGAAGTGTCCAAGGGATGCTCGGTGAGCTATACAAGAGGACCCAAGCATATCTGGTAGCACATGGAGCAAGTATGTGGCACACAAATATGTGGACTTGATGAGGATGATGCAACAACACTCAAGCCATCGCCAATGTCACTAGAATGTGGTTGAGCTACTTTAGAAGCATGCGAAACCAAAAGACCACTCAAAGAGTGAATAGCCTAGATAGTCTATGTGGCCGCATCCTGCATAATATCTGGATGATATACTGGAGGTGGTGGAGGAAGGGCAGGAGGGGGAACATATGGGTGTGAGACTACTCTAACTACCCCTGGTCTATCCTGGGGCATACCTCCACCTCAATATATATTTTTTTAATAAATTCAAAGTAATTGACATGATTCCCTAACACAAACTCAATATATATATTTTTAGTAAAGTAAAATGGTATATCACAATTGTTGTTTGGTGGTTTATCAAAAACCATACACCAACAATCCCAAAAGTTATCTACAATGTCCCTATGTGTGCACCATTTTATAGAAATTTTTGGTTTACTAACATTAACTAGAAAACCAGTGTGAGGGTTAACAAATAAAGAGGCTACTTGGGCTTTGGTTATTTTGAGATCTTTCACATCATCATAAGACAATCCATATGCATAATATTCCCTCATGTCTTCTCATCACGAATGAAAGGCATTATGTTCGGTGGAGAGGGTTTCTATATTTTTAATTATTTCCTTCAATATGTTTTACATCTCAGATAATCGAGGGATTCTCGTATGAAGTTCAAAAATACCCCTCAATTGCTGCAATTTTTCACCAATTAATTCTTCAATTGATGGTTGTGGAGGTGGTGGAGCATTTGGCATTTTTGCATTTTCATTCTCAGCTGGTGGATCATTTGGAATTTGTGCATTTTCATTCTTAGTAGCCATAATGCCTGATTAAAGCTAAAAAATAATTAATCTAATTGAAATTAGACAATATAAATGAAAATATTGTAAAAATACCCTAGTTTTAAAAAAACCCAAAAAAAACCCTACTTTTTAACAAAAATTATAAAATTCTCTAATTTTTAATACAAATACATAAACAACACTATTTTTAAATGAAAATCCATAAAATACCATTCATTTTTAATCAAAATCCATTCTAAACTCAATTTTTTCATAAAAATTCAATCAAAAACCCTATTTTGAAAAAAAAATCCATAAAAAACTAACTGAAATTATACAAATCTAATTCAAAATTCAATCAAAGCAAAGAAAAATTTAAAATCTAACCTTTTCAAAATGAATATCGGCTAAATCGGATATCTGTTATGCAAAGAACCTCCTCATTGTGCACCCACGACCTGTTTGTAAATGTGTAAAATGATTTTAATAGGCCCGAAATATGTGTATATATATTTGCCTCAAATCGGATATACGATCCAAATCGGATATCTGATATGGAAATCTTGGTTTTGGCATTGCTTTGGAGGTGTGTACTGACACTCAAGCCACAAAAAAGTCAACTCGACATTTTTTGCATTTTTGGGTTGATGAAAAAAGCAATTTTTTCCCCATTGCCACTTTTTGGCCCATCATGATCCTACACATACCCTACTCTTGAATACTCTATAATACTCTTGTGAAGTCTTAGGATGCTTGAATCTTGATTGCTTATGAAATTATAGGTGAAACTAAGTGAAATAACCTTGTATTTATACTTATTTATGCCAAATTTCCTAGAATTACAACACTACAAGCCAACATCAGATCTAGGAGAATAAATTACTATCAAGAATTAAATTTAAAATAGGCTTGATTAGAGCAAGACTCATATGCTAGTTGTGGCGTATGACTCTCAGTGGCTCAAAATCGGGACAAAAACTGCAAGAAATGTCTTGTTTAATGTGAAATTCAAAATTAGGTCCCAAGACCTAGGTGGGACTCATAGCCCAAGGTGGTGTATGAGTCCCAGATTACCACATCTAGAACACATGACCCAAAACATTTAATTATGATTGGTCATGTGATAAGTGTCAAGATTATCCATAAAAAGATGTAATTAATAAGGCTTGTGGATGCAAAATAGGGCTAATTAAAGCAAAAAGAAGCCAAATTAATTAATGAATCCATAGATTAGTTTGAAAGTGTTAGGATACACTTTACAAAACCTTAAATAAGGCATAATTAGATTCATTCTATCATTAATTATTCATTCTCAAATTAAGTGTGAAAAAGGGCTACTTTTTCTACACTACATTTAACCCCCACTTTAGTGAGAGGAGGAACTTGCTTCAAAATCACACTAAATAGACATTCAAGAGAGGTCCAAGTGTACCAATGTGGATGGTCTAGGATAAAAAAGATCAAAGGAGGTGGCAAAGCCCCCAAGATCCAAAATCCTACGTCAAACCAACATAAGCACAAAAGGACACACACAAGGTGTATGATATGCAACATCAAGATACACAAACATACAATATCAAAGACAAAGAAGAAAAAAACAAAAACAAGCAAAAATAAAAAGAGGTGGATTAAGCCTCAACTATTTTTCCAATGCGATGTGGATCAGATCTAAGTTGTTTGTCCAAAAATGCATGCTCACTCTAAGGTAACAAAACTTTAGGCTGTCTGTTGGGTGAGTATCCAAAAGGGGTGGCTTAGTGAGAAAGTCATGCCTTTGTGTCAGCTTCTCACCGTATAATGAGAAATTCATGCCCATGTTTAGGCTTCTCATCATCAAAACCATACCAAATCTATCCCTTTGATACTTCAATAGGGCACCACAAAACATGAACAATAGGATTCATGAGGCAAGAAAAACTTCGTATGCTTGAAACCCATGAACAAAGAGGATGGCTCCACAGGCAAGCAAAGTCTATTATGCTAGTTGGTCATATAACATTTATTGTAAATTGAAAATAGTGTAAGGTATTTTCAAAGGGAAATTTCTTATTTCATGTAAAGTCTCTTAGGGAACATTGTGCTTAATGTCTCCAAAAGAGGATAAGTCAAAAAAAATATATCACGCTCTTGGAGGAAATCAAACCCAATGACACCACCAAGAAAATGATGCATCACAAGAATAAAGAAAATTACACAATGAAACATGAGTGTCGATGTATTCCCCCACTTTAAAGTAGTTTCCAACACCATTATTGTGAGCAATTTCTTTAAAGTAGAATAAGACATGAGAGGTTATTTGGAAAGCCCTATACCAAGTCATATGTTCTTGAATGAAACTACAACATGAATAAGGGGTTACCCCAAAAATGTAATACTAAAGATAACTCAGTACGTCACATGTGATCCAACTTAAGGCATGTTTTCCACATCCCAAGCGTCCTCTTATATTTACATGAAAGGTGGTCAACTAGCCAAAAGAGACAACGACAAGTGACATACGTGGATGAGGCTACCTAACCCCTTGCCCCCACTTAGTGCAAGACATGGATGAGCCGAGATTATTGATGAGAAACATGCTAGAGTGAAAATCAATATCGATTAGAGGATTTAGGTGCCCCAACATAAGGAAGAGCACCACACTCCTTAAGATGTTGAATTATATCACTTAAACCATTAAATTCATTAGTTGAATGATCATGAACTCTATGATATGCACAAAATGAAATCTTGTAGTAAAATTTCTTTCATGTTCTTGGAGGGAAATATATCAAATGATCTTGGAGGAGTCTCGACAAGATACCCTCTTGATCAATGGTAGAAGATATTCCTTTATTTTGCGACAAATATATCTCTTGCTTAGTATTATGTTTCATACTTACACAAGACTCTTTAGATTGTGAAATTTTGTACTCTCCTTTACAGGAGGGTGTAAAATCTATCAAATTTGAATCATAAGTGTTTTGGGTGAGGACATTAATTTTAAGCAAGGATTTCATTGTTTCTTTCATTTATTTCGAAGGACAATACTCAAGACCACTAGTGTCTATCAATTCAGGATGCCCGAATGTTAAAGTTGGCTTAGAAGAATCTTTTGTAAGAGTGTTGAAATTGAGTGAAGGATTGATTTTTTTTTTGAAGGACAATAACCAAGACCGCTAGTCTTTTCTTGCATGTGAGGCTCTATAGGAACACAAATACCTTGTTCTCTAGCACCACATCCTTTTCCACTATATCCAAGTTGTTTCATAAGTTCATAACCTTTTCCATAAAGCTTTTTCATTTCTTTTGGATTTGGTGGTTGTTCATAGTCAAGTTCATCAAGGTTTATTTGGTAATGTTTTGTTTCTTGTAAAGTGTTTGAGGTGGATACTTTCAAAGGGTCTTCAAAATTTTGTGTTGACATTACCTTTTTTTCTTTTCCCTTTTCAGATTCTTTGTTTATGATCTTGTATTCTCCCATGAATGATGTGAAATATAAGGAAAACCAATCATCTTCTAATAGCTTTGTGACTTCTTCAATATGATTTATTTATCTTTCTCTTGCATGGGTTCTACTGTGTAGTTGGTGTCAATGTTTTCAAATTATTTTCCTTATTTTTTTCAATGTTTAAACAACTATTTGGTTCAAGGTTAGCTTTGAGTGTGTACACTTTGTTGTTGTAGACATACTTCATTACACGATGAAGAGTAGAAAGCACCCCATTAATTGCATGGATCCATGGTCTTCCTAAAATAATATTATACAAAAGATTGCGAGGCATAACATGGATCAATGTTTCTAATGTGGCCTTTCCAACTGTAATAGGCAAAGTGATCACACCAAGCGATTGTTTCCTACATTGTCAAATCCCTTAATAATAAAGTGCCAGGTTGAGGTTTTGATTTATCCATGCCAATTCCATCATAAAGGGACACACTACACACATTAAGGGTGGATCCATTTTCAACAAGGGTTATTTTTATTCCCCACCCATCATAGGCAACTATTATCATGAAAGCATCATTTTATTTTTGCACTTCCAAAGGAAGGAGCTCACTTTGGTGGAAAACAATGTCAACATTCATTTCTTCAAATCATGGTTGCTATGTCATTTGGTTTCACATTAGGAGAGGTAGGAACTTGTTGTAAGGAACTTTGAATTGTGTTATGATACTGAGTGGATGATTGAATAAGGCCCCATAATGATATTTTAGTAGGATTGTTCTTAATTTGTTCAATAAGTTCATACTCCTTTCCATCATGTAAAGGAAAACAAGGGGCACTAGGCAAGATAGGGTTAGGCAATGGGATGGATGTTGAGGGTGTTTTTCTTGGTTGTGGATTGTTTCTAGTGTTATATGTATGAGCAATGGTATTGTAACTTTATTGTTGTGAAACATTATTCTTAGGTGGTTCAAGGATGAAGAAGGGTTTTTTTAGAGTTTGTGGTCATTGTGAGGGTGGGTAAGGAATTAGAGGATTCTTAGGATGTCCCGTAGGGTATTTAGGAGGTCCAATAATCAAGGGGGATCTAACAGACACTTGTGCATTCATAACCTTAGCGGTTTTGAGTTGATGTCTTTCTAATGAAGGGGAATCTAGTGTCATCTCTTCACCATCACCTAAGGAAGCCAAAATGTTGTTATTTTCTCCACCATGATATCTTCCCTAGTAGAAGAGTTTTTACGAGAACTAAAAACTAGATGTTCATGACATTCAAAGGTTGGTTCTTCTAAAATGACTTCATCACAAGTAAGGGCTCAATTATCCATGGTTGTCTTTTCTTGTTTATCAATGATTTTATTGTCTTGTTCAATAATTTTTTCCCTAGGGGAAGAGAGACACATAAGATTCTCATGAATTTCATCGATTTCATTTTCTAACATCAAACTATCTTCTTCACAACTAGGAGAAATAGTAGGAGAAGAACAAATATGATTGTCATGATTTCCTATTATTATGTCCTCTTGTTCATCAATGTCTTTCCTAATACGAGAGATAGGAGGAGAGAAACAACTAGGACTCTCAAAACTCTCAATGGTTGGTTCTTCTAACACCACAATATCTTCTTCACAAATAGGAGATATATTAGAAGAAGAATGAATATGATTGTTATGATTGTCCACTATTGTATTCTCATAGGGAGGGGATATGAAATTTTTCTTATCATTCATAGATAGGTAAGATAATAACAGGCGGGTGCATCGAGATGGGTAGCCAATTTGTGGCCACTTTTTGAATTTTTTTGAAAACTCATAACACAAACACACTCACTTTATGGCTTGGTGTGCCAAGCATGAGGCTTGACCACAACGAGCCCATAATGTGAGTGTGTTATAATGTGAGTGTGTTATAGCACGCTCATATTATGACCTATTTGTAGACATCCAAATTTGACCACTCCCATATGGTCAAATCGACCTCTTTTATCTACCTATTTCATCAATATTAATTAAATAACTTATTTAATTAATATTTCCCCTTTCCCTAAGGTTTCTAAAGTACTTAATTTTATAATTAAATACTTTACCTTTCATCTTTTCTCTAAATTAAATAAATACATCAATTTATTTAATTTGGTTATTTAGCTTTTTGGAATTTAAATTATTTTTAAATTCCTCTTTTTCTCTCTCCTTGTCACATCCTCCATAACCTTCTTCTAATATGGATTAGTCTAATTAATCCATGATTAGGATGTGCACACCTTTAATCAAGATTAATGTCACATCCTCCATATTTGTCTACTTGCCTCTAATCCCTCATTAATCTTTTTAATCACCTATTTGCAAAACCTTAATTTAATCACATGCCATATTTGGCATGTACTCCAAGTCAACCTTTCATAAATTCCTTCCCTTTTAATCCTTGACCTCTTCCCCATGTGAATTTGAAATTCACATTTATTCATTCAATGCATTTCTCTTCCCCATGCAAGTTGTTGGGAAATTTTAAATTCTCTCATTTGTCACATCAATCACATGGAACAAAGGCTTCCTTTATAAAGGCCATGTCTTATCCACAAGGTACTTTTCAACTTCTTTTATAAGGACTTTGTCTTACCCACAAGGTGCTTCTCATCATGTGAATTTAAAATTCACATTTATAATCCCAACCACTTTTCCCTTCCAATCATGTGAATTTAAAATTCACATTTATTCCTCCAAAAACTTCTCCCTTCCCCATGATGATGTGTGAGGAATTCTAAAATTCTTCACATGTCAACATCCTTCCCACATAGGGACAAGAAGCTCCTTTTTGAATAAATATTATCCCCATTCTAAAGTACCTGCAAGTACCTCCACCTCACATGTCCCTTTTCCAACTCACTTGTCATTGTGACAACTCATCCTCCACATGGAAAGATGTGAGGGATTGTGAGTCCTCAACTCACCACAACCCTTCATCTTGCCCATGTTGGAAAAATATTGAACATCCATTTCTCTATAGATTCTTCCCGTAAAATGGAATATTTTCTCTCAATTGATTCATTCATCACATTTTCAATTCAAGCTCAAGCTCTCCAACTTTCATTTTCTCACATCCTCCATTGTTGCATGTTTCAAGCTCTCATCACTTACATTTTCATTCATCTATCAAAATACCCAAATAGCTCATTGCATTCATCATCTAAGATAGATCATTTTATATTCATTTTTAGTCCATTTACCATCAAGGAGCACACATTTATCAACTATCAAAGGGCCAACCAAGGAGATCAAATCATACAAGGTATAAATATGGTTTTTCATCTTTCTTTGTTTGAGTTTAATTTAGGCTAATCATTGAGGTGTTGAAGTGTTGTTTCTTCCTTTGCATTCTTTTTGTTTTGCATCTTTTAGGTTAGGTATATAACATTGATCACATTTCTCGCATGCCCGATGGGACCCACAAATGAAGCCACCTTGCCCTAAATAGGAGCTACCCTGCCCTAGGATAGGCAAACCTTCCCCAAGACAGGCGACCCTACCTTGCAGAGTCACCCATCTAAGGAACAACAGTAAAATTTCCTCCATGTTTTCTAAACTGAGGTGACCCTACCCTGAACAGGGGTGAACCTACCCTGAATAGGGGAAAACCTGCCCTTATAGGGGTGACTCTAACCCAAATAGAGGCATCCGTGAGGTAAAAATAGTGGTTTAAAATTGATTTCTAAAGTCTATTTTATGTTGTTTTGATTATTACTGACCCCCTAACTTGTCTTGTTGGTATTTGTGCTAGTTTTCACTAATATTTTTTGAGTTGTATCCATGCTTGTCAAAGATCAGAGGTTGAAAATTATTCTAACATGTTTGTTGCAGGACAAACGGACCAAGTTATTAGTTAGATTTTTTTTCATTTTTTATACTAGTAAGGCACATAGTTTTAAGTAGGGGCAGTCAATATATCGTGTGCTTTGTTTGTAAATTAATCTATTGATGTATTCAATCCCCTTGTGCCATTTGGCGACCCTGGGTGAAGATAAATCATAGTTTACTTAGTCCTTTTTGTTACTGAAGGGAACAACACCATTCAAGCTTTCCCCTTGCACTTTGTATGAGCCTAGGGAGTAGCCAAAAACGGCTAGTCTTCTCTTTTTAGCAGGATGTACTTGGGGATTTCATCACCCCAAGGGAAAATCCCAACCATGTGTACTGGAACGGTATATTAAGGGGGTGATTTGTGTCTAACAAAGGGTCAAAAGTAGGGTGATACCTAGATAAGACATGAAGAGTTGGTTTGACCCTTCAGTACCTCGTCGGGGTTCTCGACTCATGCCTATGATAGACTGATGTTCACGGTTGTGCTTCACATACTGAGCATATATCGATGACTCCCTAGTTTTCCTTGTTCATCCTAGTTAGAGGACTGTGTTGGCCATACCCTTTTCACTAATCTTAGGATTGTATTGTTTGAACTATCTTTTTTGTGCGAAACCAATGAATTTATGTTCAGTCAAGTCAACCTTACCAATTGCTTATTGTTTGTTGTGTTTTTGTTCCTTTGTCATATTCATTTTTTCCTAATTCAAGTCCAAGTCTTTTGGCAAAGGAAACCTGGCCCTGAACAAGGGCGGCCCTACCCTTAATAGGGGCGACCTTGCCCTCAATAGGGGTGACCTTTCCTTCTACCTCAATGATTTCATAGTCTGTTCATTGTCAGAATTGTGCATATTTTACTGAATAGGAGACCTTGCCCTGAATAGGGGTGACCCTGCCCTGAACAAGGGAAATTCTACCCTCTTCCTAAGTCGCTTATAGTTAAACAACCCATCAAATTCACCTGTTTCATCAAGAGGGGTGACCCTACCCTTAATTTGGGAGACCTTGCCCCATACTTGGATGATTTTGCACTCCGAACAGTCAGTCTTGTCTCCTATTTGGTCATTCTGTCAATCCGTTTCCCCATTCTAAGTGTCCATTTTCCCATTCTGAGCATCCGTTTTCCCATTCTAAGTGTCCATTTTCCCATTCCGAGCATCCATTTCCTCATTTTGAGCATCCGTTTCCTCATTCCAAGCATCCATTTTCTCATTTTGATTGTCTGTTGGCCTATTCCAATACCCTATTTGCCTATTTTGAAGGTTTTTTCACCCGCTTTGTTAGTTCATTTGACCCTTTTCTGATTTAGAGAAGTCCAGAAGCTAGTTGGGAAACCTTGACCTTAATTTAAGCAACCTTGACCTTGAGATAGGCAACCCTGAGCTTCAGATAGGCAACCCTGACCATCAGATAGATGACCCTAACCTTCAGATAAGTGACCTTGACCTTAAGTTAGGTGACCTTAACCTTGAGTTGGGTGACCCTGACCTTCAGCTAAGTGACCCTAACCTTTAGATAGGTGACCCTAACCTTCAAATAGGCCACCTTAACCTTAAGTTAGTCAACCTTGACCTTGACTTGGGAAATCCTGACTTTTAGATAGGTGACCGTGACCTTAAGTGAGGCAACCTTGCATCATAGCTGGGCCATCTTGTACCTTATTTAGGAAACCTTGCACTGTTATCTAGCCATTCAACATCTTTCATTCACCCATAATTTGCATCTGCATTCTTCAAAATTCATCTGTTCATCATCTGAATCATATAGGTACATCATAAAGCATCTCTAGATTACATATCCCCCATTTTTTTCTCAATCCAAATCCTCTGAACTTTTCCTAAGGCTATTATCCAAATTGACCTAGGTATCTAAATCGATCACCATCCTAGAACATCTGCTTAGGATCATCATTTGTCTTGAGTCATTCATCATCATTTGGCCCAATCAATCAACTTCTATCTCAAGTTGGATTCAGTGATGCAATCATCTATCTATCCTTAATTTGATCAATCAACACCTTAAGTCACCTAGGGTGATCTCTAACCCTGGTTTAGAATCCCTTTCATCATCCATCATCCAATCATACCAATTGTTTCATCAACCAATCTTATCCAATCATCCAATCTATCAATATAATCCAATCTTATCATCATCTAATCATCCAATCAACTGATCCATTATCCAATCTAATCAATCCTTCAATCATCATTTCAATCATCTCTGCATTGCATCTTAGATTTTAATTTCATCTTAACTCACCTAGTAGTTTTTCACTTTCATGCCCGTTCAGACTCGATCACAAGCTAAGAAACAAATGGCCGAACAACAAGCCCAAGGTTCCCACTTGAATATCTCTAAGGATCCCAACAACACTACAAACATCCTACAAGATCCCAACAACGGTGCAAATATCCCTCAAGATCCCAATAACGGTGCATCATCATAGTCCAATGCTGACTTCCAAAACACCTCACCACCCGGAGATGAAAACATGGTCAATCAACCCCCTAGTCACCATTGATGAACACATAAGCTATCCCACTAATGTTCAGATGAAAGATCACCTCCTCAACAAGCATGGGGATAAGATTCTCACTACTCTAATCATGAGAGGATTCAAACCACCACTTGATTTGAATATGTCACATTACACCAACACCCAGTTCCTTCCTACATCACAAGATCCATAGACCTCGCAAAATGTTCCACAAAATTTGTATGTTCCCAAAGGTCCACCTAGAGAGAATTGGTATCATCTTGAGTTCAGAAATGCTATGATGAACCAAGTCACTAGTTATCCTCACCTCCCATCCATAGCCTCTACGAAACCACCTGATCCTAATGACCCTTATGCACATGGCATGCCATAGAAAAAAATTTCTGCTCCACCACTCCCACCTTAGCATCCTATTCTACCTCCTATCAACATTGGGGGCACTCCAATCCTTGCATTGATGAAACCTCCAAGATCTACACTTGCTGGCAATCTACCACCACCACCTCAAGATAATATCCCTGTGTTTCAATAGCCTCCTGTTAATCCTCATCAATCCACTATGATGCAAGCACCACCGCAACACACTGCTATCCCCTCACAAGCAGTGCCACAACATACTACTACCATTGCTATTTCATCTCAGCCACCTCATCAACAACCTCCACAAAAAAACATTACCATTCCACAACAAAACATTTTGATTCCTCAGTAGCACACTGCCATTCCTACACAACCCCCACATGAAGTCACACAAACTGCATCACAACCACTACAACCACCCCATGGAGCTTTTGCAGTGGTCCCACAACATTACATCCCATCTCGCCCACTTTATCAACAACCACCATAGCAAGAACAACCACCCCAACATATGCACATTCCTATGCAAATGTAGTACAATCCTCTCACACAATATCTCTACCATCAATCTAGCACGTACACCACTTATGCTGATACATCTAATCCCAATCCAACTATCTATGTGGCCTTTCAAAATCCACCATGGACTCAACCACCACTTTACACTAATCCTCCACAATCACACACAAATCCATACCAATAGTCGTCTAACCCACAACCACCTTCGTATACTACACAACAACCCAACGTTGCATAAAATTACCAATCCAATCCATACTATGCTCAGCAGTAGCTTTGATACCAACAAGGTATTTCATCCATATCCTATATGTAGCAACAACCACCTTATCAACAGGGTACTCAATCCACCTCCTACTATCAAAAACCTCCACCTTACCAACAAGGGGATTCCATGTCATCGTACTATCAAGCTACTACAAAATACTAGTAGGGTAATCCATCCACTTCATCCTATCAACAACAACCACTATACCAACAAGCAACATCAACCTCTTACCATCAAAATCTGTCATATCCACCTTACATGTATCCACAATCTGCTCACGCAAATCAATACCAGTAAACACCTCCATACAAACCTCAACCCTCTTATGATCCAACTACTTTAGTACCATCCTCATCATATCAACAATATCCTCCATATAATTAGCCTAGTTCATCCAAACTAACTCCCGCAACACCTATCAATAAATATCTAGAAGAAGTCAAAGCTATGTTAAAGGACTTACAAGTAGGGACTGACAAACAATCGTTCAAGTTTAGAGATATTTGTGCTTACCCATTTGATCCTTGAATCTCGTTGGTTCCTTTCCTGAAGCATTTTGAAATTCCAAAATTCAATAAGTATAAAGGAACCAAGTATCCCAAAGCTCACCTTCAAGATTTTTACGCCCATTGTCAAGAAGTCATGCATAATGACAATTATCTCATGAGATTATTTCCTAGGAGTTTACAAGGGATAGCTCTTGATTGGTTTATGGTTCTTGAAAAGGGGTCTATCAAGTCATTTACACAACTTTTAGAAGAGTTTGTCTCCCACTTCTCCTTTAATCTAGAGAAGGATATCGACATGTTAGATCTCCTAAAGGAAAAGCAACATGAGGGAGAAACCTCTGCAATCTATCTTCAAAGACAGTGAGCCCTAGCCAGTCGTATGAAATCCCCACTAAGGGAAAAGGATATGGTCACCTTGTTCATTGAAAACTCTCATTCTGATATGGCTCACAACTTCAGACTCCACTGTGTCACAACCTTTGCAGCAATAGCGGAGAAAGGTCCTATTCTTGAGAGGGCCCTTATCACCAAAGGGCTAGTCAAAATCTTTAACTCCAACAAGGAGAATTTGTTCAGGGATAAGCCTCGTTATTGGAACAAAACACGTCCAAGTGGCTAATACTTCACAAACGTCATAATATCCTCCTGAACAGTCAAACCCTCATGCTATATTAGTGCCACATGGAGCACCTCGTCCCAACCAACAATCCAATCAGAATAACCAAGGGAATGGAAAACATCAATTCACTCAACTAGGGTAACCCCTAAGTGTCGTGTTTAATAGGATTCTTCAAGCCAATTACCCAATTACATATCATGTGACCAAGCCACCCGACGAATCCAAGCCTAAACCAGTCTGGTTTAAAGAAAATGAATATTGTGAGTTCCACAAGATTAAAGGGCATACATTGAATAAGTGTCAAAGTCTGAAAATGTACATCCAAGATCTCATAGATCGAGGTGACATACATGTGGATGCCAACACAACACCTTCATCCAATGCTCAATTGAAAATATATCAAAATGCTTTCCCTAAGCATAACCAAGGCCCAAGCACATCAAACTCAAACCCAGGACCTAGAAATAACAATAATCAAAATAACAACACCAACAACATTAGTTACAAAAATGTGCCACTTAACTCTGAAGGTCTCATCATGCACATCGAATAAGTGGAACCACATGTATCTATGATACACATAAAAGGAAAGGATCCACAATGTGTTGTTACCACCATCGAACTCGCATCACAATCCCTGGAGCCTCTGCATCCACCCAACCACAACTTGTGAGTTCACAATACAACATTCTTGACCATCTGGGAAAGACTTCGGCACAGATATCCATTCTAGACTTTCTTAAGTCTTCTACCACACACCAAGAAATCCTAAATAAGGCCTTACAAGACACCCAAGTTCCTAGTGACATAGACCCTACATAATTTCAAGCATTGGTAGGGCACCTCTTGGTCACCTATCAACTAGGTTTCAACCAAAACGACCTGCCCTGCATTGACTCTAATCATAACCATTCTCTCCATCTAGAGGTCCTAGTAAATTGTCATAAAGTAAAGAGGTTCTTGGTAGATAATGGTTCTACCTTGAACCTTGTTACATTGAAATTCATAAAACAGGTGGGATACACCCATGTTTATTTAAATAATCAAGTCATCACAATCAAGGCATATGATAATGTAGAGCATGATTCTGAAGGAACAATATGTCTTTCGATCTAGGTTGGTCTAGTTGTGCAATACAATACATGTCACATCCTTGATCTAGAACTCCCCTATAACCTCCTCCTCGACTGTCCATGGATTCATGCCATGCAATCTATTCCATGCACATACCATCAATTCCTAAAATTCCCATTAAATGGGGTAGAAGTTACCATACATGCGGATCCCCAACCATTTGAATATTATTGCACATTAGAAGCTTCTTTTCCTCATTTCCACTATTTTCCTAGAGTGGAAATGGGACCACCACAGACATTATCATCCCACTCATCTACCACCACATTAGCCACCACTTCATCCACATCTAATTCCACCCTTACTAAAGTCTAGATCATTGAGAAGGCATGTGGTGAATATGAGATGTGCACAGCTTTGAATGTGGCAACTATGCCACCCTCACCACACACATATGGCAAACCTTCTCAGTCTACACTGAAACTAGAAGACAAGACTATCACTTTGAGCTCCAAGAATGTGGGAACCAATACTTACCACTCTCCTAGGTTAAGAAAAGATGTGCCAGAAGATGACATAAGCCAATGGGTCTATTGTGAGGAACCTGATCCCTCCCCTCCTTTGCAAGAATATATCCAGGAGAACTATCCTTGGCCCTCTAAGTTTGCGGACAAGTATAGTTATCAGGCGGGAGGCCTTGGCACTGAAGAGCAAGGAAGGAAACACCATATTAAGGGTATAAGAAGACCAAGATACTCGGGCTTGGGTCATGACACCAAACAAAAGGGATCTATAACATCATCTTTTGCCTCTAACAAATTCAGTGAGAGCAATAGTCTCCTTGAAGACATACCAGAGGAGGAATTCATCATACACACATACGATGATGTAGATTACACTGACCTTTATTCCATTTTTTATTGCTTATACATCTGCACCATTAGCCTATCCCTTCAACATCCTAAACTCATAGACTCGGACCTACATGGTAGCACACATGTCGATACCTTTCCTTTTGTGGATCAGTACATACACCTCATGGGGTTAGAGGCAGATGAACACCCTAACTGCAAAAGTAAAAAGAAGAAAAATAAAAAAAGGTCACCTAGCTAAAACCTCCCTAAGGCACTTCTTGACCTAGAAAAAGTAAAAACAAAGGGTGTATCTGATAGGGAAAACCTTGATGAGGTGCTAGAAGATGGGGATGTTCATCTTCCCCTTGTAGGAACTCAGATCTCTAAATGATCATCCATCCTGATAGAAGAAACATACGAAATAAATTTAGGAACTGAAGAGGATCCCAAAATTACATATGTAGCCAAAGCACTGTCAAAGGAAGAATATTCTACCATCACTAAATTTCTCAAAGAAGACATCAACAATTTCACATGGACATATTCAAACATGCTAGGCCTCGATCCTACCTTAGTAGTACATCACCTGGACGTACATCCTAATGTCAAACTTGTCAAGTAGAGGCTCTGAAAAATTCACCCCCAAGTAGCTTTACTTGTTAAGAAAGAGTTGGAAAAGCTATTAGAAGCTAGATTCATAAGGCCCATTGACTATTCGAAATGGATCTCCAACGTAGTGCCCATAGCCAAACCAAATAGTGTTATTAGAGTATATACAAACTTTCATGATCTTGTCAAGGCTTGTCCCAAAGATGATTTTTCATTGCCAAAGATAGAAATTTTGGTTGAATCACTTTCGGACACGAGATGCTTTCCCTTATGGATGACTTCTCTGGATACAATCAGATCATAATTGCACTTGAAGATCAACAAAAAATAGCTTTCACCACACCATGGGGCACCTTCTATTATAATGTTATACCCTTTGGCCTTTAAAACACAAGGGAAATCTACCAATGAGCTATGACCATAATCTTCCACGACCTCATCCACATCATAATGGAAGATTATGTTGATGATCTACTAGGAAAATAAAGAACAAGGGAAGAACATCATGGGGTACTCAAGAATATCTTTGAGCATCTAGAGCAGTATAAGCTAAGGCTAAATCCTAAGAAATGTTTCTTTGGGATCACATCAAGAAAACTATTGGGTTTCATTGTCTCCCGAAGAGGTATAGAAGTTAGTCCAGCGAAAGTTGAAGAAATTATGGATATGCCCCACCATGCAATCTCAAATAGTTAAGGAGCCTCCAGGGTAAGTTATAATCCATTCAGCGGTTCATTTCTCAATTAGCAGACAAGTGTTAGTCATCCACTCATCTCCTAAAGTAAGATATTGCCTTTAAGTGGAATCAACAGTTTCAACTCAGCTTCGACAAGAACAAAGAGTATTTGGCTCACCCACAAATCCTTATGCCACCAATTCCTGGTAAACCACTCTTGTTGTATATTTCTGCTGCTTCTGTGGAATTGGGGGCATTGTTGGCACAACATGATGAGTCATCAAATGAAAGAGAAATCTACTACATCAGTCAGACCCTTGTAGATTATGAGCTTAACTATTCCTCACTGGAAAAAGCTTGCCTAGCCGTGGTTTTTAGTTCACAAAAACTTCAACATTACATGCTTAGCCACCCAATGAAGCTCATCTTTAAGGTTGATCGACTCAAATACCTGTTATCATGAACAAATTTGACTGGTCGCATGGCTAAGTGGGTCATGTTGTTAAGTGAATTTGATATAGAATATGTGGATCAAAAATCTATTAAGGGACAAGTGATAGTTGATCAGTTGGTAGATGCTCCCCAAGTGGATTCCTATCCTCTCACAACCGAATTTCTTGATGAAGGGATCTTCGTAGTAACAAAAACGGCCATATGGACACTGTAATTCATACACACATAATGGATCGGAGGAAAGAATCTTGCTTCTCAACCCCCAAGGGGATTATATACCAAAGTCATTCATATTGGCCTTCCCATGTACAAATAATATAGTTGAATATGAAGCTCTTCTTACTGGCCTCCAAATTGCAATCCAATGGCATATTACTCACTTGAGAGTCTTTGGTGATTCTCAATTAGTCATCAAATAGGTCAATGATGAGTTTCTCACAAAAGATGATAAGCTACTACCTTATAAATGCATGGTTGATGACTTTAAAAATTATTTCACATCCATCTAGTTCGATTAGATCCCAAGAGTCCAGAACAAAGTAGCGGATGTTGTGGCTACCATTGGCTCCTTAATTGACATGCCCAAAGACATAATGGACTATGATTTTCTCATTGAACAACTGTTAATCCTAGCTTATGATATCCTAGAGAGTGAGATGGTGTGTGACATTGTAGGTCCCATGTCACCATGGTACCATGATATCTACACTTACCTTCGTGATAATATCCTACCTCTCGATCTCACACACAATCAAAGAAAATATTTCATCCAACAAACATACCATTACATAATCATAGGTGATACACTTATCGATGTGGGTATGATGGAACCCTCCTCTGGTGCTTGAACAAGACTGAAGCCCATACTATGTTAACTAAAGTACATAGTGGTGTATGTGGGGCCCACTCAAATGGAATGGCCCTAGCTAAGAAAATTCTCTGAGTAGGATATTATTGTCCTACATTAGAACATGATTCTTGTGAGTTCATCAAGAAGTGCTTACCCTGTCAACAACACAATGATTTGATACATGCTATAGTACAAGATTTGCAGCCTCTTGTAGCACTGTTTCCCTTCTCTCAATGGGGTTTTGACCTAATCGACAAGATCTATCCCCCATCCTCTAATGGCCATACCTTCATCATTATCGCAATTGAGTACTTCACCAAGTGGGTGGAAGTGATGCCACTCTCACAAATCACATGTACTCAAATTTCCAAATTTATCCTCTTCCATATTCTCTACTGATATGGAATAGCATCTACCATCACCTCCGACAATGAAAATCCTTTCAAGAACCAAACCATGAAACACCTTTGTGACACTTTACGCATCCAAAATTGTTGGTCCATGCCTTATTACCCCTAGGGTAATGGTTAGGTGGAAGCTACCAATAGAACTCTCATCAGAATCCTTAAAAGGGTAGTCAACAATACTAGTCAAGATTGGCACCTTCACATCCATCTTACCCTTTGGGCGTATTGCACTTCCATCCACACCCCTACTGGTGCCACTTTGTATTCTCTTATCTATGGTGTCAAGGATATCTTTATGATTGAGGTAGAAATCCCATCACTAAGAATATCCTTGAAGAATCTTATTAGTGACGAAGACGCTCGAGTTGCAAGACTTAGCCAACTAGAACTCCTTGATGAAATACGGATCAAAGTGTATGACCACCTTCAAGCCTATCATAATCATCTAAAAAGAAGCTACAACAAGAAGGTTTGTCCATTCTGGTTCAACATTGGTGACCTCATCCTCAAGGAGAACAAACGCACTCAACAGGACCGAGATAAGAAGGGAAAATTTGAAGCAAATTGCCTAGGTCCTTATGTCATCACAACCAAGTATAGATCAAGTGCATATAGAATTTCTATGCCTAAAGGAGATCCCCTAGAGGATCCCATTAATATAATGCACTTGAAAAGGTTCTACACTTAAGTCAGCTGGGGTATCCTATCCTGTGAAAATCAGAAAAATTCAAAAAAAATGTAAAAAATATCAAAAATACAAAACAAATAAAAAAATCCAAAAATAGTAAAGAGAAATAATTTGTCCTATGGTGAAAACCACCCTTGGATAAATATGTTTGGTGAAAACCTATTCATAGGCACCATTCGTAAAGGGATTAATCATTTTCTACCTTGTGTCCTAGTTACTTTATGCTTTCATCCATTCTGATCTTGTGACGTCAGTCCTATCATCTTGTTGGTCCTTCACTTCCACATAGGATCCTTCATCGTGTCGGTCTTCATTTAGATCCCATCATGTCATGTTGGTACTTTTTGTCTTTTTTGAACTATGTTGCCCCTATGATTTCACATAAGCAAGGCTAATCATTTGATCTTCCCACAGGGCATTTTGTTCATCCATCGTGGTCTCCATTGTCCCCTTTATGCTCTTATCCCTAGTCAGTCTTTTTCAAATTACATTGCCCCTGTGCTTTCACATAGGAAAGTTCAATCATTTGATCCACCCTCGGGGCTACCTCTTTTCTATCTTTTTCATCATTTTCCATCACTTGTCTCCAATAGTCCTCTTTCTTCTTTTATCCATGATCTTTTCTTGAACTACGAGGGATTTTCTCTTTCACGTAGGCAAGGCTAATCTCTGATCATCCCGTGAGTCCCTAGGTCATTAGGGTGTGTCAATCTTATCTCTCATGTCTTGTTTTTATTCGTCAAGTATGTCCTTATCTAGCTAGTTCTTCACAAATGAGATCCACTCGTATCGTGAGATTCAATCGGTTTCAAAATTTCCTACGTCATTTATCAATCTTTTAGTATAGTATCCATCTTTTTTCTCAATAGGATGCATCCTTCCTAATAGACCTCCTTAACCCCATCCATCCTCTTGATCCTATGGCAAAGGAAGTTTTGGAATTGATTGCAATATTTTGATACTTTTAGCTTTTATTTATCATTTGAGCTCTCTAACACAACTTGTCAAGGTCGCCATGATCTATCATATTATGGTGTGTTTTGATTGGTTAACATAAGGGAATATCTTAATATTTTTGTTTTGTTGTTATCTTCTAGGTTGTCCCACGTGGTACCTACCAAGATCCCTGAGGTCTTGTGTTATGTTGGGGCATCGTTTTGTGCTTGTGGTTATCCCAGTTCCTAGCCCAACCAAAGTCTTCATGATTTTGGGATGTTGGGATAACCTTCTTGTCTGTTTTGTTTGTTTTATGCATTGGATGCTAATTTTTCCTTGGTTTACATACCCCGACACCTAGTGTCTTATGTTATAGCAAAAATCAGTGCTCTGAAAATGGAAGATTATATTAGGATTACATTTCATGATTAAATCCATTACATTCCATTAATACGTTACCTATGACCTATGATTTTGGTTGTGCAAACATTTACTTGCCATATTCTATTCTTCTCAGGTTACCTAAGCTTCTTGACAAGCGCAGTTTCACACCCATCTT
This sequence comes from Sequoia sempervirens, assembly GCA_007258455.2. NCBI lineage: Eukaryota > Viridiplantae > Streptophyta > Pinopsida > Cupressales > Cupressaceae > Sequoia > Sequoia sempervirens. Next base: position 514,908,619 of record VDFB02000003.1, on the reverse strand, counting down.
CCCTTAATTTTATAATTATTATAGGGAAAGTACTTTCCATTAGACCAAAAATACGCCCACCATATACCCTCATTACTATGCAAGTCCTTATTGACACTTATGTTCATGATGCATTTCATTTCACGTTAAGCCATCTCACTCATATATCACACCACCTTTATTTTTTATAAGCTAAAACAAGCATGATCGCAAATAAAGTCCATCTACCATCTACATTGCATCTCATTTATTTATTAGTGATTGTAAGGAAATCACTTGCATCTCATGTCACAATATAGGTTCGTTGGATTATTTCATAGTAATTTTTCTAGATTAATAATGTTTGGTTATTCTAAGCATCGTAGATTCATCTCATTAATCATTCATTTCCATATCATTAACACATTACATACATTGCCACTTGCATCACAAATTGTTAGATCCATATCCATAGTATATAAAGTCATTAATCATCCATCACATCTTGTATCATACTTGTTAGTCATCATATTTCATCTATCTCAATATCCATATAAGAATTAATATACATTATGATAAGCATATCCATACATCATATCATCATGATCATCTATAATAAAAGTATAAACACATACATATGCATACATAAAATCATCCATCATATATACATCACATAGTGTCAATAAGGGTTGTCACATATCATATATAAAAATCAAAATACAAATTCCATCACATAGTCCATAATAGTGTCCATCATATAACCAAAATACATATCCAAAAAATATATCATCAAATAAAGTACAAATACAAGGCTCTAGATCAAATCTAATCTCTGCTGCTCTGTATTGTACATCCATCATGCATCTATGAAAATTTGGTATCTTGTCACCTATCCTTTCCCCTCTCTACTGTGAGCTGCCCACATCTGATCTCTAAGGCGATTTTGGCACTGCCCCTTTGTGTGGAGGAGTCTCTCTCCAACTGTTGTATCTGTGGGTATGTGTCCCTCTTGACTGGGATGGGGTTGGCATCTATGGCCTCGCTCAAATGTAGAGAGGTACCCACCACTCCTCTAGCACTACTATATAGTAGGGTGCCATATAATAACTGGCCTCTCGCATGTACTCGTTGTGCTCCACTACCTGATATCTGACTGCGTCTTGCTCTCCCCTATATCTGTCCCAGGATCCACATATGGATCTCCTCTCTTGTTCACATGCATCCTGTGCTAACATTATCTAACCAATCTCTACCCCCATCTATGACACCTGCTCTATGGCCCTCTCCCTCTTAGCCTACATAGCCTATATTTGTGCTTGCAATCTTTGTACCTCTGCCCCCATCTCACCACCCTCACCCTGCATTGTTTGTGCCTAAGCCTGTATTGCATCTCTCTCTCTCTTTGCAACCTGTGTTTGTGCCACCACCGCATCCCTCTCCCTCTATAGGGTCTACACCTGTATCTGTGCCATGTCCCTCTCACTCTATAGGGTATGCACCTATGTTTTTCATGCATCCCTCTCTGCTTAGGTTTGCACCTAGGCCCTCATAGCATCCTCCCTCTCTTGCGTCAACCCCATGTCTCCCACTCTCTTCTCTTCTACCTCAACTTTGTCACAAATCTCATCTCGCTCCCATCTTAGCTCAGTCCTCTCTCTCGATAGCCCCTCCACCTATATCCTCAAATCATCCATGTCCTTCTCCACCCCCACCATGGTCCATGTTGGTACCTACTATCAATTCTCCAGGCTCTCATTGTCCCCTTGACTGTAGTATATTCACCACTGCCTCTAGCCTATCCTGATCTCATCTCACATCCACCGCCTCCTCATGCTTTCTAGATACCTCTCCCTCCAGCTGAGTCACCTCCCCCTATAGCTAGCTCACCTCGGCCTACAACCCATACCTCTCTACCTATACCTCCTCCATGCGTCGTGATGTTGTGTTGGCTAAGTCCCCAAAATCCCTCTCGCCCTCTGACCACACTCTAGAAATATTTTCTCACAACATGCTCACCTCTGCCTCTAGTCTGCATCTTGTTGCCTCTGTATCTCTTAGTCTCTGCTCAATGATCTATAATCTTTCCATGGCCACTCTCAATAGTATAGATGGATCCTTTGCTATCGGTGGTACCACGACCAATGGGGAAATATCATGAACATCCATATCCAACACCTCCACCACTGCCTCATCTCTCCCATCTCTCCCCCCACCCCTACCTTTTCTCCCTCATCCATCATCTTGCCTCTACCTCATCTCTCTCCTCTACTCGATCTCCTCACCCTCTCCTACTACCTTGCGCCTCAGCCTCTCCCTATCCTCTCTCCTGCTGAATTTCTGCCCTAGCCTCCACCCCTAGCTCATCTCTCTCATCTATCATCTCCACCTCTACCTCGATCTCCACCCAGGCTCTCCTCCACTATTTCCTCCTCCTAGCCCTCTTCTATGTCCCAACCTCCCCCTATCCTCTCTCCTATTGTCCTATTGCTCCAGCTACCTCCCAGGCTTGCCTCTACTATTCCCTCCTCCCCCCTCTCCTTTGGTCTACCAATCATAGCTCATCCTCTGGCCAAACCCCAATGCATCAAAAATCAGCCCCTCTGGCATATTTTGTAGGGGTCGATGATGGGAATGGCACATGACATATCAATATATCACTCTTGCCTCTACCTTCCCCTATTCCTACCTAGGTAAGGTACCGGTTGTACTGTCTCCCAATGCTCTCTTGCAAACCTCGACGAAATCAGCTCTCCCCATGGCCACTCTCACGAGATCCATCAGAATCTCTCTGGTCAACGTGGAATGTCCTGTGTAAGCCCAAACTATCTGGTCACCCTATCCATCATATGTGCCTCCATTGTACATGGCTTCCTCTAGAATATGTAGCACCTAGTGCAAAAATAGCCTTTGTGTCTCTCCTCATCCCTCCATCCATAAAATCATCGTATCATGTACGACCTCCACACTATATGCTCCTCTTCAAGGTCATCCAATGTTCTCCTTCATCTATCCAGATCCTCGAAGCCCTCATAGTGCCACACCCAGCCATACTCTGCCACATACCAATAAGCTACTAGTGTTGTCGCATCCTCCTCTCCTACTCTCACCACTCTTGGCCTAACAACACTAATGTTCTCCCAAGCCCATACCTATAGCAGTGTCACTTATGTCACACTGAGTGCCTCTTGGTAACACATGGGACACATGTCTCTGTAGGGATTCACTAGTACGCATATACCCCATGTGAACTCCCCCTCTCTCCCCTCAACGATATGTAGAATCACCTCCATGTAGCTCAGACTACATAAACACCCACTCTGGTTTGGTAATAGCAATCCACTAATCAACCCGCATAGGTATAGTGGTAGTATTGGCACCCCCAATGCTAGACATCTGTCTACATCCAACCTCTACCTCTTCACAGGAAGGTCATCTCATCCAAACAACACCCATAGGGTATGGTCTAGCTCTACTCCATTTGATGTCATCACACTCACCAGGTGGCCATCTATAGGAAACCTTAGTATCCACCATACATCCTCCAACGTTATAGTCATCCCTCCTATCGGGAGATGGAAATTCGCAGTCTCTAAACTCTAGCTCTCAATAAGGGTTGTTAGCATCACTCGGTGAGCTCTAATGGTTGGGTATCCCAATAAATGTAGCAACCTTTCTTATGACAGAGCCTCATGGTTTGCTCCATTTATGGTTGTTATCGTCGCCTCCAACACCTCTAATCACCTCTCATGTTTCTGCAAACTGTCGAACCACTACAACCATACCGCATCACATGTCAGTCATCTTATATGTTTCCTCATCTCCTCTTTTCCATTTCCTGACCCTAGGTTATCTTTTCACTAAATTCTCCCCCCTTTTTCTAGATAAATTTATTCGATTTTCCCACATTCATCTTATTTTTCTTGTTTTCAGTCCAGTCTTTTCTTTTTCTTTTCCTCCTCCCTTGTTTGCCCCTTGGGTGATCTCGCCCTCTAATAGGCAAGCCTTCCCTAGCTGCAAGCAAGCTTTCCCTAGTCACAAGCAAGCCTGTCCCCATTTGGCAAGCCTTCTTTGGTTGCAGGCGAGCTTGCCCAAGAGGAAAGCAAACCCACCCCAGCTCGCGAGCAAGCCCACCCCGACTGCAGGCGAGATCGCTCAAGAGACGAGTGAACCCACCCCAGCCAGCGGATGATCCCACTAGGAAGGTGGGAGAACCCACCCTCGGATGGGTGGTCATGCCTTGGTGGGGTCATCTCTATCTCAGGCCAGGGCGCCCCTCTTCAAGGCGAGGCCACCCTCCTTTTGGGTAGGTTCGCCCCTCCTCTGGGCAGAGTCACCCATGTCCCTCCTAATGGTTTTTTCGAGAGGATTTTCCCAATCCTAGGGAAAATTCACCCTCCCTTGATGCCCCTTTTCCCTTTTCAAGCATCTCTTTTTATATTTCTGGGTGTGTTTACCCTCTAATTGGGAAAATTCACCCCCCTTTCCCTCACTTATAATAGGCGATTTTGCCTACCCCTTGGGAAAAATCAAAATTTTTCCCCCAACCCATTTTTCTAAACTATGCCAATCCCGAAACCCATGTTTTCAAAAAGAATTAAAATTCAAAAATATACAACAAAAATGCTTAAAATCACATAGAGGGTTTTGAACCTAGCCTGGCGTGGCACCGCATGCTCGTGGAAGAAACGTTGTACCTCATCCCCCCGATGGATAATGTCATCATCCACGTCATCTGACATCCTTGTCTCCTCGTCTCCTTCCTCTCCTCTTCTCTCTCTCACTCAACTACCAGGTCTACAAATGAGGAATAGTAATTTCTAAAATTACTACATATAAGTTTTCCCTCCCTTTGTCCACTTTTTTAAGTGAAGTGTATTTTTACCCTTTATTTAACCCTCTTTAATTCAATTAATCCTCTAACTTCCCACGGCTGCCATTTGCGCGTCCTATGTCTATTTGACTTTGTTCAAAATCCACTCTTCATAGTTTTTTGAGTTCTATCCAATGGTTCCTTTTATTTCCTCATATCAAGAAGTCATCTAGGGCCCCTTTTTCTTCCCCAATCACCCTCTCAAAGGGGCATACCCTACCATTGTCCTTTTTTCCTCTATCTTATTCATTCTCTTGCGATACTGGGGCATCTCCCTTCATTTCCCTCCATTTGGGTACCTCACATAACTCCTCCCATGCTGGGGCATGATTTTCTAGTCTCTTTCTATATAGAGTCATCTGCATTTTATTTTTCGTCGAAACACTATTATTCTAACAATATTTCGAAGAGGGGAAAAATGTAGACATCCAAATTTGACCACTCCCATATGGTAAAATCCACCTCTTTTATCTACATATTTCATCAATATTAATTAAATAACTTATTTAATTAATATTTCCCCTTTCCCTAAGGTTCCTAAAGTACTTAATTTTATAATTAAATAGTTTACCTTTCATTCTTTCTCTAAATTAAATAAATACATCAATTTATTTAATTTGGTCATTTAGCATTTTGGAATTTAAATCAATTTTAAATTCCTCTTTTTATTTCTCCTTGTCACATCCTCCATAACCTTCTTCTAATCTAGATTAGTCTAGTTAATCTATGATTAGGATGTGCACACCTTTAATCAAGATTAATGTTACATCCTCCATATTTTTCCACTTGCCTCTAATCCCTCATTAATTTTCTTAATCACCTGTTTGCACAACCTTAATTTAATCACATGTCATCTTTGGCATGTACTTCAAGTCAACCTTTCATAAGTGTTTTCCCTTTTAAGCCTTGACCTCTTCCCCATGTGAATTTAAAATTCACATTTATTCATTCAATGCATTTCTCTTCCCCATGCAAGTTGTTGGGAAATTCTAAATTCCCTCACTTGTCACATCAGTCACATGGGACAAAGACTTCCTTTACAAATGCCTTGTCTTATCCACAAGGTACTTTTCAGCTTCCTTGATAAGAACTTTATCTTATCCACAAGGTGTTTCTCAACATGTGAATTTAAAATTCACATTTATTCTCCCAACCACTTTTCCCTTCCAATCATGTGAGTTTAAAATTCACATTTATTCCTCCAACAACTTCTCTCTTCCCCATGATGATGTGCAAGGAATTCTAAAATTCCTCACATGTCAACATCCTTCCCACATAAGGGAAAGAAGTTTCTTTTTGAGGAAATTTTCTCCCCATCCCAAGGTACTTGCAAGTACCTCCACCTCACATATCCCTTTTCCAACTCACTTGTCCTTGTGACATCTCATCCTCCACATTACAAGATGTGAGGGCTTGTGGGTCCTCAACTCACCACAACCCTTCATCTTACCCATGTTGGCAAAATCTTGACCATCCATTTCTCTCAAGATTCTTCCCTTAAAATGGAAGATTTTCTCTCAATTGATTCATTCATCACATTTGCAATTCAAGCTCAAGCTCTCCAACTTTCATGTTCTCACATCCTCCATTGTTGCATGTTTCAATCTCTCATCACTTGCATCTTTATTCATCTATCAAAATACCCAAATAGCTCATTGCATTCATCATATAATCTAGATCATTTTGCATCCATTTTTAGTCCATTTTCCATTAAGGAGCACACATTTATCAACTATCAAAGGGCCAACCAAGGAGGTCAACTCATACAAGGTATAAATTTGGTTTTTCATCTTTCTTTGTTTGAGTATAACTTAGGCTAATCATTGAGGTGTTGAAGTGTTGTTTCTTTCTTTGCATTCTTTTTGTTTTGCATCTTTCAGGTTAGGTATATAACACTGCTCACACTATTAAAAGAAAAAAAAAGAAGGAAAACTCATTTTTACTTCTCATTGTGATGTTTTTGTTGCCCATGGCCAAAACGCTCATATTTCGCACTTGTGTTCTAGGAGGATCTATTTTGTGAAATTCTTTATAAATGGTATTTGTTTCATCGCTAGAATGCTACCACATCAATGAGAAGGTTTGAGAGGTAAGGATTTTTTGTTTTTTATTTGAATTTGTTAGTTTTAGGTTGTATTTAATATTTATTTTTTGAATTTGTAGGAGATGCTAATCAACCTACAAACCCTAAAAATCCTCAACAAGCACAACAACAACAAGAGGAAAAAAATCCTCAAGTTAATCAACCACAACAACAACCTCCACCAATCCCTCAACAAAATTTAATGAGTGAAATTGAGAGCAATAAAAAACAAATTGAGGATTTAATCAAGAGGTTGAGTGATGCAAACGGTTCAACCGCAGAAAGAATGACCCTTGCAACTTCACTAAAAGAAGTGTTAAAAATGTAGATTCAATTATCAAACAATTCACTGGATGGAAAGATAGGAGGCAGACAGCTAGGGCTTATTACATAGATAAATTATCATATAAAGATTTAAAAGATTTAAAAATTACAAAAGGTGATTTGTCCTCATTATTCACTGGCCCACACAAATCAAAATCTTACCCTCAATGCAAAGAGGTTTCCTATTGATTGGTTCCACCACCAACAGATTAGGAACTTTTTTATGATAGGTGGTACATGGTTTTTGATTACCCATCGTGCAACAATTATGAAGTCCCACAGTATTTCCTTAAGAACCTATATTGTGAGTTCATCTTGAACAAAATCCTAAATTATTTTGATATGAGCGACTTCCAGGGGAGAGGTGGGGGGTCGGCTCAAGATAGACCTGGTACATAGCTAGATCCTACGTGGCAAGGGAGACGACCTCTCGCTAGGCCACCTCATGAGCACGTTGTTATGCCTTCTAACGCGAAAGAGAGTGATGACGTAGAGACTTTGTAGGTGATCAACTCTTTGACCCAGAGTGTCATCCAGCATGTCAACCCTATTCTTTAGCGCCATCTAGGGGAGTCTTCGAGTGGTGGCCTTCGAACCCATTTGTGTCAATCTTGCATGGCAACTTGTTCATATGACCCCATTGACACTCAGGAGGCTACTATGTAGGATTCGTCTACAGCTATGTAGATAGAGAGGGCAACTGACATTTTGCATGAGGCATATGGAATTTATACTCAGGTAAAAGTTAGCATGTTCATTGAATTTAATTAATTAAATATTGATTTTCAAATGTAAGATTAACTAATTTAGTTTTATGATATTAATAATATATCAGGGTCACAGTGTTGATATTGGATACACCAGCCCTACACTTGCTTATTTCTCCACTACACCTACCGTTGAGGTATGTAACTAGTAAACAATTATAAATTTATTACATGTTAATAGCAATGTTTGATAAATGGTATTTTAATATGTGATTTTCAATGTTGAATAGAGTAATATTGGAGGTTTCGTGGGAACACCTCCTAGTGCCAGTGCATTTAGTCAAACCTACATGCAGGTAATAGAATAAAGATTTTAAATAATGAATCGTACTTAATAGATTTGTGTAGTTTATATTCATATCATTGATTACGTTGCATTGCACATCTCTCAAACTCAAAGCATTACTTCACATTCCATAACTAATAACTAGATGTTGATAGATGACAAAATTTCAACTACAATATAGTTTTTTAGAAAGTCAACATAAGCACTGATGCAATTACTTCACATAGCATAAATAATAAGTAGGAGTAGCTTCTAATTTCATTTGCTTGTCATGGAATTCCATGAGACTACTTTTTACTGAGGCATCTTTTCAAACAGTTCATTGCCTTGTCTATGCTATGGATACTTGGAAGGAATATATGAAAGAATAATAGTAAGCAATAGCATAGAAAAGGCAATGAGTTATTTGAAAAAATACCACAAAGAAATGTGGTCTCATGGTGATGTCCATCACCATGAGACCCAATTTCTTTGAGGCACTTTTTCAAATAGCTCACCACCTTTTCTATGCTACCACATTTTCCATACATGTCTACCAAAGAATTTTTTTAAATGGTTCACTTCCTTCTCTATGCCACCACAATTATCATACATGTTTATGAAAGCATTTTATCAAATGGGTCACTGGCTTGCTACTATGGGTAAAAGCCTAAAAGTGTGTTCTTTCAAACAAGTTATGGATAGGGAAAATAGTAAACATGATAGTTAGAAATATATAGTTTAATAAGTACTCAAAATTTTGTTCATTATCTCATACATTATAAGTCATGGTGTGGATCACTATTGTAGTTTTCGTGATTGAATAATTTTTTGTTTTATTTTTAGATGTTGCAAGTGGAAATACCTCCAAATGTGATGAGGGCAATGGAGATCAATGTTTCATCTGCTATAGAATCCTCGATGGGTCTGACAGGGGAGGTATGAGGAAAATTACTAAATTTCAATTTACATTTGTTCTTATAGATGTTAGTTAGTGAAAAATCAAACCATTATTGATTCGTAGTTTAATTTCTATTGGGATGGTTTATACGAGGCTTCAACATGTCTCAACATGGGAATTTGAATATTTTCCTTGTGGAGAGTGATCATTAGATGGCGGTAAGTGATTATTTTGTTAAATATATCATTTTTAATAATGTAATTTCTATATATTAATGTATTTACTTCTCATTGCAACAAATAAAACTTGGCCAAGAACTAAACACTAGGAGCACTAGGAGCACTCCTCAACCACAACATAAATGAGTGACAAAAATATTGCCATTTGATCGAAAAGAAAAGGGAAAGAGTTTATTTCAAGAGAATGGAGAGAAATTGTTGCCAACACAAGGGCAAAAAACTGAGAGGGGGGTTGAATCAGTTGTCACGGAAATTTAAACTTATTAAACTTATTAACCTTATTCTCAAATTTAATTGATAACCATGAAAGCATAAATCATCAACACATTACAAACACACATAAAACCAAGATTTTTTTTTATGTGGAAACCCTATTAGGGGAAAACCCATGGTGGAGGTCAATCCACAAGATTATACCCTATTAAAAGTATAAAGAAGAAGAAATGGGGAATGCACATGCATTCAGACACACTCCCTAGAGCTCACTACTCAAATACAACAAGGCTTACTACCCAAAGGAAGACACACTATCTTATAAAAACATTCAAATTACATCCGTAGGATTTTGAACTAAGAAAATAATATCCGCTAATGTTTGATTATAGTTCTGGTTAAGCACATGAACACTTCTTCACACTCTACTCACTCTTCTTCACGCTCTACTTCTACCTTTGAATGATTAGGACATTATTCACACATTTCATACACATGCACACCTTCAAATGGAATAAACAATCACTTATATATATTTGCACCAAGAGATTACATTGCTACATGTTGGCTTCAACAAAATAATAAAACATATACAAACTGTCGGCCCAAAACAATAAATAATTTTCAATGGGAATCAACCAATGTTAGCCACAACATAATTAAGACCCAAAAAAAAATCCTCAAACACAAAACACCTTCAAAAATTATTCCACGAAGATCCACAATAGACTACCATCACCTTGTAACCATGAACATGAAAAAAATGAACACACAAGAGAAAATCACCAATTGCAAGCACAACGATCAATTTGGACGTGTAACACAGATAGAGCACAATCTAGAAACATCCACAAACATCATGAATCACTAGGGAAGCATCTACAACAACTGAACTTACTAGAATCACATCATCTTCATTTAGGAACACCAATTAAAGCAATAGAATGACTGTCAGGACAAAACTTCTCATAACTAGATCAAATCTTATGCGGATCTCTGAAACTTATCATGGATAAACTAGATATACTTGAAAAAAAACCCTTTAATCCACAACCTCTTATCATCAACATATTGAGTTAACCAAGAGACTAAACTTCACTGCATCACTGACAACCTGCAACTTATTCCATTACAATTTTCTCAATATCCTTGACATATACAACTTCTAATGTCTTAAAGGCCAATAGTGTTGACATCAATGACAACTACATATCAGCAACATCCAACAATCTCCCCCTTTGGCATTGATGGCAATACATGATGTGAAAAACACCATCAATGCAACTATCTCTTAGCACTTTCTCCCCCTTAGGTTCTGACTCTTTTCTCCTCAACTTTTTCACATGACTCTTCTCCCCACAATTTTTTTCACATGACTCTTTTCCCCCTTTGAAATCAATGAAAAAGATACACACAAGCTCTGAACCACATATCTAAACATTTGATTACTCCCCCGAGTAGCAGCCACCATAACATCAATCCAAATCATGATATGACTATGAGATGCATGGACTGATGCAATATTTCAATGCATCTTAGTTATGATTAGGATGGGTAATCACCCCTAGCTTCCCTCTGAGATACTCAAATGTATCCTTAAATCTAAGCTATAATAAATATTTGTCCAATCTAGCATACCATGCACTTGGGGCTTGCTTGAGTCCATACAATGCTTTCTTCAACCGATAAACCATATCTCCCTAATTAGTCAATTGAAATCCATTAGGTTGCTCAACATACACTTCTTCTAATTCGCCATTTAGAAATGTTGACTTGACATCCATTTGCTCGACCTTGTAGTTTTTGTAAGCAGCGTAAGCAAGAAACAGTATCATAGCTTAAATCCTAGCAACATGGGAAAAAGTTTCTTCCAAGTCAATTCCTTCCATATATCCTTTACACACCAATCTTTCTTTGTTTCTAATGACTTCACCTTGATCATTCAGTTTGCTTCTAAAGACCCATTTAGTTCCAATTACATTTTTGTCCTTAGGTCTAGGAACAAGAATCCATGTATCATTCTTCTCAATCTACTGTAGTTCTTCTTTCATTGCTTTCACCCAATGTTCATCTTTGCATGCTTCATTGACATTAGTAGGCTCAGTCTTTGAAATCAAATAGTATTCTTTTGTAATTTTTCTCCTAGTATGAACACTTTTGTTCTTATCACCTATGATCTGATCTTCTAAATGATTTGGTCTTACATATCTTGGAGCCTTAGGATGTTCTTGAACTTCAGGCTCTTGTGATCTCTCTCCTGCACTTTCACTAGTTCCTTCCTCTTGATTTTCTTAATTCACCAAAATGATCTAAACTTGATTTGAAGTCTAAACTTTGTTTCCTTTATCTTAACTATCATTCTAATCTTTTGAATCATATCCATAGGTTCTAGATGGTCTAACTATGTCTTCATCAACCTTGACATTTTCACTTTCAACCATTTTCCTCAATCTCTTATTGTAGCATCGATAGGCCTTGTTGTTAGTAGAGTAACCAAGAGGGATTCCTTCATCATTCCTAGCATCAAAATTTCCTATATCTCATCTCTTTTGACATAGCATCTACTCCCAAATATTTTGAAGTATCTAATAGTAGGCTTATGACCATACCATAGCTCATAAGGGGTCTTACTAGTATCACCTTTGATTTTTACCCGGTTGAGTGTGTAAACAACAATATTCATAGCTTCTCTCTAGTAGATATGAGGAACATTTCCTTCTAGCATCATAGTTCTAGCAACTTTATCAATTGTCTTATTCTTCCTTTCCAAAACTCCATTTTGTTGAGGGGTTTGCAGTGCAGATAATTCTCTCTTTATCCCATGTTCTTCACAAAAAGAATTAAACTCATTGGAAGTGAATTCACCACCTCTATCTAATCTCAAACATTTAATCTTCAAACCTATCTTTGTCTCAACCATAGCCTTAAAAATCTTGACCTTCTCTAGAGCTTCAGATTTTCCCCTTATGAAAGTAACCCATGTCATTCTAGAATAATCATCAATAAGTAACATGAAATACCTATATCCTTGTAAAATTTTGACTCTAGAAGGACCACACAAGTCAATATGCATAAGCTCCAACACTTCATTTGAACAATGTTGTTTTTTTCGAAATGAAACTCCAGTTTGCTTCCCTAACTAACATTCCTTGCATATAGCATTAGTAGGTTTTATCAACTTAGGAAGATCTCTTACAAACTAAGTAGAACTTATCTTGATAATATTGTCAAAGTTTACATGACACATTCTCCTATGCCACAACAAACTTTCATCAACTTGAGCAATCAGAAAAATTTTACTAGCAACATTCAAGTGAAAGATATTACCTTTTGTTTTTGAACCATAAGCAATCACATTTCTGAAACTTCCCAATATTCTACATTTTCCATCCTTTAATTGAAGATTGTATCCCTTATCTACAATCTTTCCAACATTTAAAAGACTATTCTTCAGACCTTCCACACATAGGACATCATCATTATTATGCTTACCATCAAGAGAAATGAATCCTCTACCACGAATTACACCTGCTTTGTCATCACCAAATCTTACAACACCACCATCATAGTTTTCCAAGCTCACAAGATTACTTTTATCATTTGTCATGTGATGAGAGCATCTACTATCAATCACCCATTCATCTTTCTCTTCAACTCAAGCAACTAGGTCTTTCTCCACATTTGTACAATTAGCAAATTTAATAGACATGGGATTATTTTTCTTGATAGCAATAAATACCCATTCTTCCTCACTTACATTCCCTTTATCAGTAGCATAATAACACTTTCTTTGAAATCTAGGCTTGTTAGGTCTTGACTTAGGAACTCTTCCTGAACACATGGACACAAAATGACCTATATTATTGCAAGAAAAAAATTTAATAGGAAACTTCCTTTTATACTTACCTTCTCCTCTGGCTTCTCTCTTGACAATAAGTGCTTCAAGCTCATCCAATTTTCTCTCTTCTTCTTCAATCTCTCTCATTTCCTCCTCATACTCGAATATCTTTCTAGAAGAACTTTCTCCCAAATCATATCTTTGTTTATCCCTTCCAAAAATAGTAGCTTTGAATGTAGATTTTGTCTTAGGAAGAGCATCACCAAATTCACTCAACTCAAAATTAGTAAGCTTACCAACCAACATATCTCTGGTTACATTTTTCATAGTTTGGAGCTCCTCAATAGTAGTAGTTTTGACTTTATATGCAATAGGAAAGGATCTGAGCACTTTAGCAACAATCTTTGATTCTTCCAATTATCTAGCAGCACATCTAATACTGCACACAAGTTCATTCACTCTTTGCATGCAAGAAGTAATGTTCTCATCATCACCCATTCTCAGCATCACTCTCTCCAACTTAGAAATATTCATATTAGCATCACCTTCATACAAAGTTTCCAAATTTTTCTAGATCTCATAAGCAGTCTTTAGATCCATAACATTTCTCATTTTAGAATCAATCCGAGAAATCAACATCGCTTCCTTAGCCCTGATATTGTACTCAACATCCTTAATCTCAGCAGTAGTAGAAGGACCATTATGTGGGATAACATACCTATTCCTTGTAATGCTCCAGTAGGGTTCACCAATGCATCTCAGATGATACTCCATTCAAGTCTTACATAGAGAAAAATTTGTTCCATCAAATCTCAGACTATCCTTCTTATATGTTTCCATCCCGAATCACCTCAAGCTATTAAACTTCTTCCAAGGAACCTGCTCTGATACCAATTGTTGGCAACACAAGGGAAGACAACTGAGAGGGGGGAGTGAATCAGTTGTCACAAAAATTTAAAATTATTAAACATATTAACCTTATTCTCATATTTGATTGATAACCATGAAAGAATCAATCATCAACACATCAGAAACACACATGACACTAGGATTTTTTTTTCACATGGAAACCCTGTTAGGGGAAAAACCACGGTGGAGGTCAGTACACAATATTATACCCTGTTAAAAGTATAAAGAAAAATAAATGGTGAATGCACATGCATTTAAGCACACTTCCTAGAGCTCACTGCTCAAATACAACAAGGCTTACTACCCAAAGGAAGACACACTATCTTACAGAAGCATTCAAATTACATCTGTAGGATTTTGAACTGAGAAAATAGCATCTGCTAATGTATGATTACAGTTCTAGTTAAGCACATGAAAACTTCTTCACACTTTTCTCACTCTTCTTCATACTCTACTTCTACCTTTGAATGATTAGGACATTATTCACACATATAATACACACGCATGCATTCAAATGGAATAAGCAATCACTTTTATATATCTACAACAAGAGATTACATTGCTACATGTCAGCTTCAACAAAATAATAAAAACATATATAAACTGTTGGCCCAAAACAATAAATAATTTTCAATGCAAATCGACCAATGTCAGCCAAAACATAATGAAGACCCAAAAGAAAATCCTTGAACATGAAACACCTTCAAAAATTATTCCACAAAGATCCACAACACGCTACCATCACCTTGTCGACCATGAACATGAGAAACATGAACACACAAGAGTAACTCACCAATCGCGAGCACAACGATCAATGCATATGTGCAACACAAATAGAGCATGATCTAGAAACATCCACAAACACTCATGAATCACTAGAGAAGCATCTGCAACAACTGAACTTACTAGAATCACATCATCTTCATTTAGGAACACCAACTAAAGCAATAGAGTGACTGTCAGAACATAATTGCTCATAACTTGATCAAATATTCATGCAGATCTCTGAAACTTAACATGGATAAACTAGACATACTTGAAAACAAACCTTTTAATCCACAACCTTTGATTATCAACATACTGAGCTAACCAACAAACTAAACTTCATTGCATCACTGACAACCTACAACTTATTCCATTACAATTTTCTCAATATCCTCGACATATACAACTTCTAATGTCTTAAAGGCCAATAGTGTTGACATCAATGACAACCACATATCAATAATATCCAACAAAAATGACTTTTGATTCCAAAGCCCTTTGTTGTATGCCTATACAAAATTTTTGCACATATTTTGTATCAGATATATTTGACATTGTATACCTATATGGCTATTTAGTACCTATATTTTATACTTATATCAACATATATTGATGTATGCCTACATGGATATTTGGTTAATACAAATCTTTTTTATCGATGGTGTCCATATTTGCATTATAAATCCATGGTTTAGTAGATATGAGTTACCTATATTCAAGTGTATACTTTACAACTTATGTGTATACTTTGTGACTTATGTGTATTCCAATGTATACTTTGCAATTTACATGTTTTCATGTGTATACCTTATATTCATGCATATATTTTGTATTAATTTGTGTATACTATGTATTCATGTGTATACTTCAAGACTTATATGTTTTTGAGTACATATGCTTCCCTTATTCACATGTACATGCTTGACTTATTCACATGTATACTTATTAAGTGGTTAGCACTAGCATTGATAATTGTTGTCCTTCATGGTTTGTCTTGAATATTAATTGATTGATGCTAAAAAACTATCTAAAAGAAAAAAAAGTTTTCAATTGGTATTCTATGAAATGATTCATAAAAAGATTCCAATATATTTAATCATTTGATTGGAGCAACTTAATTAAGAAAAAGATACATAATCTTCACCAAATAATAAATGTATGTGAGAGCACCACTTGTTTCTCTTAGGCTCCAATTTTAAAGCATATCAAATCATTTCAAATGAAAATGACAAAATGCTTCACAACCAAAGTTGTTAATTGAGGAAAAATTATAAAATGTTTCAACGTTCCACCATTGTACATATTTACAATTGGTTGTATATTATTGTAAGGGCGAGGAGGATAATTGAAAAATGTCTTGCACTTGCTAGAATTGAGGATGATTGATACAATGATAGGGAGTCCTTCTACAAAGAACTTCCAACCACTTTTCTTCCTCCAAATCACTATCTTGGCTTGTTTTCAATTTTTCACCTAGTCTCTCTAGTAGGTCAGCATACCTACCTTTGTTGACATAACTTTAAAATTTTATAAACAATCTCTCCAACCCTCATTCTTTTCAAACACCCTTTAACACATACTTTCACATGCCTCAAAATCCCATGAAACTCTTTTGAAACAAAACCCTCAACCTAGTGCTTCAACGCTATCTTAGACCCCCAAATAGGTCTATATAACAAAGAAACACCCTCTCAATCACTCTTCCAATTGCAAAACACCATTGGGAAGCATTTACCAGTCTACAAATCCACAAAATTCACAATTTTTATGACATGATTGGCCCTCTAATCCAACTATCCTCTAAACCCTCACTTTTCTCAAATTTCACTAGGGTTTATTGAAAACCCCATATCTAGACCTCATACAACCTCAAAACCTCTTCCAAAACTCTTCATTGTGCCTAAAAAAACTTAATTTACCACCAAATTATGTCGCCCCTTGACTTTACCCACTTTTTCTCCCTCAAACCTCTCTTTTTCATTCAAAACCCCTCTTTTCCCAACTAGGGAATCATGCCATAACATACTTTTGACCTCCCCTATCCTTGCAAACATTTTTAACACATAAAAATCCACAACCTCACCCTATTTCCAACCTAATCTAACTTATTCTCAAGCAATTTCTTCTTTTCACCTCTTCTAGCCTTGCTTTTATGGCCTAAATTCTGAATTTTCAATAGGGGTAGCATTAGTAATCTCTTCCAATTCCTTTACAAATGATATTTTATTATTCCTACTCCCTATCCTACTTACATTAGGCCCATTCCACTGATACACGGCCTAAACAATAGGTGGAATGGCCTATTTCAACATATTACACTCAAGCCCTTATATGAGCAAGTTCAAAACAGTTTTAGAAATCTACTTCTAAGTTGCTTGGAACTTAATAGAATTCCACAAGAATGGATTCAAATCAAAGATAGAACCATTCTATAATATATTAAGATCATCTTAGAGCAAAATCCTACAGTATGAATTTGTACACAGGTTGGAAAGGAACAAAATGCACAAAAATTAACAAAGAAATAGAGATATTTGATTGATATTCTCCTTAAAACTCTTCAACAACCACTAACTTCAAGTTTACAACATATATAAACCTCAAAAAACTCCTTTCAATGCCTAAAAATACCTTTCAACTACCTATGACCATTGTGCTTCCACATGAGAGCAATTTTGCAATTTTTACATAATTGACTCAAATGACCCCACACTAACTCAAAACTAAAATAAACATTACAAAAATGGCCTATCATGGCCTTATTTGACATTATCATGACTAAAACCATTGAACTAGACCTACTTCATCAAATGGAGGAACAAGGTGCTCTACACCAATGATCATACATTTTTTGTGTGGAAAACTCAAACTTCTCAACCGTCATGTGTATGTTTCTCTTTTCGATTTTTTTGCATGCCATCATAAGGGATCAAACTGGTTGAATGTAGCTCAGAGAAATTCCATGTGTTTGGGTGTGAAATATGACCATTCATAGTGTAAACGTACCTATCATGACGCATTGGAGTAGTTTGTTTGGTCACACAAATTGCAAAATAAAAGTTGCACCACTTTGCAACTTTACACTACTTGCATTTGACACTTTTTCCATCAAGTGAAAAATGGAAACCACAAGAAAATGACTCTAAGATAACAAAAAATGAGAGAGGTTATTCTAGAGGGGCCCAACGCAATCTCATAGGCTTAGATAGAGAGTTCGTAAGCGTCATGGTTTCTAAGTAATAGTCTGTCAAAGATTGCTTCCCTTTTTCACTTTGGACCCTTAAGGGATTGAGCAGGTTGAACGTAGCTCAGAGTGATTCCATGTGTTTGGGTGTGAAAGAAAACCATTCTTAGCATAAATGTATCCATCCAGATGCATTGGAATAGTTTGTTTGGTCACACGAGTTGTAGAATGAAAGTTGCACCATTTTGCAACTTTCAACTACTTGCATTTGACAACTTTTTCCTAAGTGAAAATTTGCCACCATGGGAAAATGCCTTCGAGATAGTGAAAAACAAGAGAGGTTATTATAGAGGGGCTAAGCATGATCCCATAGGATTATACGAGAAGTTTCTAAGCATCATGATATATGAGTAATAACATGCTGAAGTTTGCAGCTATTTTGCACTTTGGACTCTTAAGGGATCGATTCAGTTGAACGTAGCTCGGGGCAATTTCGCATGTTTGGGTGTAAAAGAGGACCATGGCTAGCATAAACATACCTATTCATATGCATTGGAATAGTCTGTTTGGTCACACGAGTTGCAAAACAAAAGTTGCACCACTTTGCAACTTTCAACTACTTGCATTTGACAACTTTTTTCCCAAGTGAAAATTTGCCAGCATGGGAAAATTTCTCTGAGATAGCGAAAACTGAGAGAGATTATTGTAGAGGGTCCCAACACAATCCCATAGAATCAGATGAGAATTTTTTAGGCGTCATGGTATTTGAGTAACAACATGCTAAAGTTTGCAGCCATTTTGCACTTTGGACTCTTAAGGGATCGATCTAGTTGAACGTAGCTCAGAGTGATTCCGCATGTTTAGGTGTGAAAGAGGACCATGCCTAGCGTAAATATACCTATTCTGAATCATCGGAATAGTCTGTTTGGTCACACGAGTTACAAAATGAAAGCTGCATCACTTTGCAAATTTCAACTACTTGCATTTGACAACTTTTTCCCTAAGTCAAAATTTTCCACCATAGGAAAATGCCTCTGAGATAGAAAAAAATAAGAGAGGTTATTGTAGATGGGTTGAATGCAATTTCATAGGATCAAATGCAAATTTTCTAAACGTCATGATATTTGAGTAACAACATGTGGAAGTTTGCAACCATTTTGTACTTTGGACTCTTAAGGGATAGATCTGGTTGAACATACCTTGAGGCGATTCTACGTGTTTGGATATGAAAGAGGACCATGTCTAGTGTAAACATACTTATTCAAATGTGTTGGAATGGCCCATTTTGTCACACCAGTTGCAAAACAAAAGTTGTACCACTTTGTAACTTTCAACTACTTGCATTTGATAACTTTTTCTCCAAGTAAAAATTCACCACCACAAGACAATGCCTCAGAGATAGTGAAAACCGAGAGAGGTTATTGTAGAGGAGCCAAACATGATCCCATATTATCAGACAAGAAGTTTCTAAGCATCACGGTTTCCGAGTAACAACATGCTGAAGTTTGCAACCATTTTGCACTTTGGACTCTTAAGGGATCGATTTGGTTAAACATAGCTCAGAGCCAATCCATGTGTTTGGGTACAAAATTGGACCATTCCTAGAGTAAAAATACATTTTCATACATGTTGGAATAGTTTGTTTGGTCACATGAGTTGCAGAAGAAAAGTTGCACCACTTTGCAACTTTCAACTATTTGCATTTGACAACTTTTTCCGCAAGTGAAAATTCACCACCACGGGAAAATGCCTCTGAGATATAAAAAATTGAGAGAGGTTATTGTATAGGGGCCCAACACAATCTCATAGGATTAGAAGAGAATTTTCTAAGTGTCATGGTATTTGAGTAACAACATGCTGAAGTTTGCAGTCATTTTGCACTTTAGACTCTTAAGGGATCAATCTGGTTGAACGTAGCTCAAAGCGATTCCACGTGTTTGGGTATGAAAGAGGACCATTCCTAGTGTAAAAATACCTATTTGGACATGTTGGAACATTCCATTTGGTCACACAAGTTGTAGAACGAAAGTTGTACCACTTTGCAACTTTTCACTATTTGCATTTGACACTTTTTCCATCAAGTGAAAATTGGACACCAAGGGAAAACCACTCTAAGATAACAAAAACTAAGAGAGGTTATTATAGAGGAGCCCAACATGATCTCATAGGCTCAAATGGAGATTTCGTAAGCACCATAATTTTTGAGTCATAAGTTGTCAAAGATTGTTTCCCTTTTGCACTTTGGACCATTAAGGGATCGAGTCAGTTGAATGTAGCTCAGAGCGATTCTGCATGTTTGGTTGTGAAAAAGGACCATTTCTAGCATAAATATACAATGTACTTAGAAGAAGATTGATAAAATTCATTGTTTCCTTGCAATTTTCTATATTTTTACCAAAAATATGATGTTTCCTTGAACTGTACGGTTTCATATAGGGTGATTGTGCTCTCTTTTGGATGGAATTCAGTGGGCAGTAGACTTAACTCCATTTTAGTTTTTGTTGTATTTCAAGTGATTTTGTGCATTTTAGAATCCAATTACTGAGGGTCAGTCTGTATACCCTGTTTTAAGGGATTTGAGTGCATTAAAATGTCATATTAAGCCTTCCACCCATTGTATGCTTCTATAACTTGGTGGAAAGGCTTACTTAGGGTTATAAAACATCTATACAAAGTTTTGTGTGCAAGGGAGGTGAATACAGGGTTTTTAGGTGACGCCCTAGATGTCAAATGGTGCATTTTTTAGTGGAAAATGGTGGTTTAGTGCTAGGGTTTGAAGAAATCTTTCGAGGCAGCAATATCTCTTGAACTTTTAAGCTTGTGCAGACCTTTTTGAAGGTGTTTCAAGCTTTGGTTGGCTATGGCAAGGTTTAGAGTATGGTTTTTCAATAAACCCTTGCCTAACTTGTGAAAGAAGAGGGTTTTGGGGTTTGTTATGCTAGAGGACTTATCACACCCTAAAAGTGGAGGAATTGGTGGTTTTCAGAATGGTTAATGTTGCCCAATGGTGTTTTTCATTTGATCTATCATATCCTTTGAATCTTGTAGACCAAACACCATTTTATACATAGAGTTAACCTTGCTCAAATCAACAAATTCAACATTTTTTCTTTCTAAACCTTATCCAAACATAGAGACATCTATAACAACATCAATAAGATAGTTTCCAAACATTAACAACCATTATTTTCACTGTTTTATCAGATTCATTATTTTTAGTAATCCAACCACTATATCTCTGGTAGGTCACCAAACCCCTAAAACGGGTGATTCTTTTTCAATCTCTTTGTGTTTCCACAAACTCAATACATATTTAGAAACCGATTTGATCTACTAATACATAACAAAAGGTTTGAAGAGGTTATTTTGGAAAGTTTCTAAGAACAATAAACTATCTGCTAGAAAGTGCCTCAAATTAGGTCAATTTTGTGAAGGAACTATCAACAAATTAACTCCAAACCATAAAATAACCTTGGGAAGCAGTGTATCAAGTCTCAAAACCTTAAAATCTTCCACTTTTATAGTTTAGTAGTTTCAATATAACAACAAACAACAAAACCCTCATCAAATGCCCTTATAGGCTCGCTCAAGAAAACTAAGGTTTATTAAAAACACATTCAAATTGAAAAAAAACTAATTGCAATCCATTCCACTGACCTACTTAACCCTACATTGGTGGAATGGCAATCTTATCACTTAATGGACTCTCAAAACCCTTATTGAGGGTTACAAAGCAGTTATGATAAAATTGTTCTGATTTCCTCAAATCTAAGTTAAAAGACTTCAAAACATTTTCAAAAGTAACTTAACTCCTTGCTTTGAAGAAAACTAATCAAAAATAAAACTATAAGGTGTTGTACAATCCGCACAAGCTTGAAACAAAAAAGAAAAAGTGTTGCAAATACAGAAAAGAGGGTCCTTTATTTACTAATTTCTTTAAGAATACAAGTTCAGCTCTTTTCCACTCTTTAACAATGCTTTATATAGCTATTGCAATTAGTTATGAATGTTGTCCCTACATCTTACATATTTTACAATGTCACTCATACATTCAAGATTCTCTTATAATGTCTACATCATAGATGCTCATTATGAGGTTAACTTCAAATGAGTAACTTGAGATTCCCTCGCTAAGCTTCGCATGCTCTTTTATAATGGCTTCAAATTAGAATTGAGATTTGTCAAGATCATCAAAATAGGGATGTTGCATTGTTTTTCTGGCTGAGATTCTCTTTGATGGCTCATAAATCAGCATTTTTTGCAACGAGAGACCAATCAATTTTTAGTAGTTTACATACAAATACACAAAGTAAAATAAGAAAAATAAAGAGCATCCAAAATGGAAATGAAATGAAAATATATGAAAGGCACTTATAGATAGACATGTTGGTCTCTCGACTTAGTCACTCCTAGTCATACATCTTCATTGGGAGTTCCAAGATACCTATTTCACACAACACTTCTCATGAATAGAATAATTAGAAATTTGAGATGCTCTTATAATGTCTACATCATAGGTTCTAATAATAAGGTTAACTTCAAATGAATTAACTTTAAATTCCCTCACCAAGCTTCTCACGCACTTTTGTAATGGCTTAAAATCATAATTGAGATTTTTCAAGATCATCAAAATAAGGATGTTGCATTGCTTTTATGGCTGAGATTCTCTTGGATGGCTCGTAAAACTGCATTTTCTGCAAGGGGATACCAATCAACTTTTAGTAGGTTACTTACAAATAGGAAAAGTAAAAGAAGATGATAGCATTGGCATCAAAAAAATAATGTGCATACAAGCATAAATTAATAAGAGCCAATGTGCATACTTACAAATTGATCCAACGAACCATCCAAGTCTGCTCTACTCTTTATTGTGTCAAGTATTACCTCATGGTCAGACTCACGTACCTTCCACAAGGTTTTGTTCAAAGGCCTACCCCATATTTGGTCAAATTAACATTGGATGCCACAACAAGGTTTGAGTAATGAAGAATCTTACTATAAAGTCCTGAAACATCCAATGTTTAAAACTCTTATGTGGGTATCTTCTAAGCCACATTCCAGTAACAACAGCTGAGCCTATAGGGTATTCAATGTTTTCTCCATCTATAACTAGGGCCTCCAATTTATTTTTGGCCTCAACATGAAACAAGTAATAGTTTATTCCCTCTTCATTGTCTTCATCTGTAATAACAACATAAACATGTCCTACATTGATATGTGAAAAAAATCTCTTGAAATTAGTCAACATTACAAATACAATACAAAGTAAGATCATCAAAATGGAATTTCAAAAACTAAGCAAGTAGATATATTACCTGGTTGAACTAGATCTGATATGTGGTCAAATTCGATCGATGATTCCATCTATGTTAGTTCCAATGTTGTCGGACGACAATATGTGTGAATTGGGCTAAGATAACTTGTCAACCATTTGTCAACCCACTCCCCTCACTTACAATCATTCTAGGTTTTCATTATATATGAAGAACAAAAGCATGCAATATTCTGTGTATTGATACTCCATGAACCTGTATTTGAGCTAAGGAAAGAGTGTAGCTCACTCGATCCTATTAGTGTACAACAATCCTCATATGGTGAAATGTTAGTATCATTCATCAACCAAAAAAATCTATGAACTGAAGATGTACCTTCATTACATGGACCCATTGAAGCATTACACCACTCAATGATTGATCTTGCATCTATCAACTTTGCACGGTTTTTATAATTTGACTCTTCTCATGCTAATGCTCTTTTCACACATGCTCCTGGACCATCGTGCTCCCCCTTTCCATGCTCGACCTCACAAAAGTTCCACATATGTTGAACATCTGTAATGACATGCATCCTACTCAACCAATAGAACATGCGTGAGTTCTTGAACTGTGTTGCATAGTTATCCAACCATATTATATGTCGACCGTATGCTATGCCCCTATGAGCCAAATCACTATAGAACATCTAGCAGAAACCTTACACGAACTCTAGAGAATGTATGTGACCACTAATATAAAAGTGATACTACCTCAATACCTTCCTTTGGTACTCTGTACTATCAGTTGCATGAATGAATGCTATCTACACAAATATTGAAACTTGTGTGGAGTTGTAGTACTATGACTGCACCTCATGTTGTGGTTGTAGAGTGTAGTTCTTTGTAAATTCAACCACTGATACTATGCTACCAATTGGAAAGGTGTCCTTACATAGGTTGAATTGCATTCCAACCATTAGGCTCTATGGGTATGCCTTGCATAATCATACACTATATTGTCATGAAACATGGACATAAAATGATACACTGGAATCTTCTGAACAACCAAATCACATCATTTTTGCTTGAGACCCATCTTTTGTAGCATATGCCACTATTTTATACTTCTCAAACTCTAATAGTTTTTCTCCCACCTCATCTATGCTTTCCATATGTTGACATACTGGCATACACTACAAGCCACCACAACGCTTGCATGAACCATCCAAGCATGTTGTCCTATAGAATACTTGGCCATCCTCTATTTTACATAAATTTTTTGATAAGAACTCTCTTGAATATTTTCATGGGGCTTCTATGCCAAAATCTTGCAAAACATCATTAGTACGCAAATCTAAACATATAGAATGATAAACATCATAATGGTTAGAGAATTCAATATGTAGTCTACAGAAACAAGTAGTGCATGTTTGATTTATCTTGACATAAAAAGGTTTAAGCATTTCAAAAAATCTTTGAAAAATACTAATTTGAGGATAATCCTTTTGAAATTTATGAAAAAATTGGGTTTGAGTCGTATCCAAAAAATGCTTTGTATGTGGCTCATAGTTCTGGCTACCAATTCTCCTTCTTACCACATCCCTTTGATTCAGAGATGGCCTTGTGTTATTCTTCCAATATTCATCAATAAGTTTTCTCAATGCTTCAACAACTTTTTTATCTTTTTGAGGCAGTCTCCCTGAGAATTCCCATAATTCATTTGAATTGGTGCCCTCAATTCTTTGTCGCCTTTGAATGGATTTTGATAAAGTTTTTCTACTAATTCTCATTTGTTCACTCATCTTTCTAATGAGATGAGCTCTCTTTGTTTGAATTCTTACCAAAGTCGATGTAATGACATATCAGGTGACATTACTATCCTTTGAGCATGATGTCTTACCCACACTCTCATAAGCATCCATTAGATTCTTCACAATAGTGTTTTCACTTGATGCATTTGATGTTCTCAACATGATGTTTCTATACTTTATACCCCACATCATTTTGACAAATAGTTGACATCTTGAGGTCTCATTTAGCCTTTCAAAGAAGAAATTTCAAATCTTATCAGCATATATTCTACAAGTGTGTGTTGAAATCTTACCTTTCACATGCTGAAAATATCCTCATCAATATTAATCAAATACTTTGGCTTTCTATGCAAAATTCTAGGTGGTGTTCTCCTAGGTACATACATCTCAACATTAGGAATTTCATCAATATTTAATTGAGGTGGGCTATATTTTGTACCTTTGATCAAGGGTGGAGTAGAATACATACCTTAAGGTTCAAGTGGGGATGATGACATACCTTCTTTGTCAAATCCGAGTGATGATGTACTCTCAACTTGAGATGTGGTGGATGGTGTCCAACCATATTCACTTGCGGTAGATGGTGTCCCTCCCTATTCACTTACATTTGATGGTGTCCCTCCATATTCACTTACATTATATGGTGTCCCTCCATATTCACTAGTGCTTAATGGTGTCCCTTCGTATTCACTTGTGGTAGATGGAGTGTCTCCAACTATGGTATCTGAATTTATCCTACCATGACCCTTTCACATTTGTGCCCTTTGTGTTGCAAATTCATGTTTTCTTTTTTATGGTTGAGGCTCCTCTTCAATTGGCTTGTTTACATCAATTGTATCTAATTTATTATTTTCACGATATGATACCACCCATTCTATCTCCTTTGCTTTGAATATTTCATACTCTTCATCCGTTAGTTTATTCCTTCTTTGTTTTTTTAGCATGATGGATAATTTTACTTGTAGCATGGTAATGAGATGAATAATAGTTCCTAAAAAAGTTATCTATTCAAATAAATGAAATATATGTCATTCAAGGCTTCGTAAAAAAATACTTACAATCATCCTGTACAAGAGTATTTCTAGCATAGACAAAGGTGGTGTAGGGGCACCATAGGATTCCAATTTACAAATTTTTCCAATCTTGGTTATGTAATTGGTTTTAGGTAGGTTTTAGGTGTCGCTTTTCGATGGAATGCCTTAAAGAAATGTGGTAATGTGGCTTGCCATGATTACAAGATAGGCTCAAAATGGAAGTGGACAAGGCATGTGAATTCAAATTCCTTGGCAAGCTAGTGGAGCATTGGCAAGCGAGCTCACTCACTATCCTATCAATGCGGTAGGGTTGAGAAGGTAGGGGAAGCTTATGCCTCATAAAAATAGGGTTTCACAGTGGTGGGGTTTCACAATGATGTACACCACCATGAGAGCCCATTTCTATGATGCATACACTGCCCCTACCTTCTCAACCCTACTGTATTGGCAGGCTAGTGAGTGAGCTATCTTTCCAACGCTCCACTAGCTTTCCAATGTGGTAGGGTTGAGTAGTAGGGGTAGTGTATGCCTCCTAAAAATGGGATCTCACAGTGATGCAATGTATGCCTCATAGAAATGGGATCTCACGGTGATGTACATCACCATGAGAACCCATTTCTTTGAGGCATACGCTGCCCCTACCTTCTCAATCCTACTGCATTGGTAAGCTAGTGAGTGAGCTAGCTTACCAACGCTCCACTAGCTAGCCAATGTGGTAGGGTTGAGAAGGTAGGGATAGTGTATCCCTCATATAAATGGGGTCTCATGGTCACTGTGAGACCCCATTTCTATGAGGCATACACTACCCCTACATTTATACAAAAACATTATTGTCAAACAATTCAAATGCTTTGTCCAAGCTTCCATTTTGAGCCATGATTGCAAGATAGGATGTACATTTCCCCATGTTGCTAACTTAGCCTTGAATAAAGAGTCTTGTAACAATGGAGAGAAGGGTTAGAATCCTCTGTAGGTAGAATGATCAAGGAAACATTTAAAATATATCACAACTAAAAGTGATGAGGTAGGTTTACTGATGAGGTAAATTTAGAAATAGAGATGAAAACCAAAATAGTTTCTAAGATCTATCAATGTGGGAGGAATATATTCCAATTTTTTAGAGACATGTATGGAAAATTTGGTAGCATCGACAAGGAAAACAATTGCTTGGTATAACTATTTGAAAAAATACCTCAATGAAAGCTTTGGATAGTGGTATGCACATCCATAATAAAGGATTCAGAAATGATGTTTTATTTTACTTCCTTAAAACATATGTCATATATATGTGTAAACAAAATGTGGAAACATACACAAGGTAAGTCAATTGTTAAATAACAAAATGCCTCAAAGAGATGTGGTTTAAAAATTTAATTGGCAAGTGTATAGAATTGTGTAATTTAAAATGTGCATTGACAACCTAAGGTTATAATGACAAACAAACAATGATCAACATGGAATATGCAAAATAACAAAAATGAAAGAAATCCATAATATAATGACATAAAATGTGTAAATACTTCAAATACCTAAAAAACCAAAGTTTCAAATGGGGGAGTTCTACCCAATTATGTATCCTTAGCTTCGTCTTTCTTCAAACTCTTCAACAATTTGACTTTTTCAAAAGCTTGTTCCCCTCCAAACTTCAATTGTATATCAGTTTTCACTAGAATTCAAACATGAATTGATATTATATGTCTTTCAACATGAAAACTCTACTATTTCATGCAAAGGTGGTGGAAATATCATGAAAAAGGTGGTGGAATGTGAAAAACATGCATCCACACTTCACAACATCATCGAAAAGCTACTTTTTGTTGGAGCACACGCAAAACTAGGAGAATATGCAGAAAGTGGGTTGAGATCATAGGAATATTGAGTTTTTTACCATTTTTAGAGAAAGACAAAATGTGCTCGTGTTATAACACAAGCATGTTATTTCTTGCTAAAAACGGCCATATCTCTACTTCAAAACACACTCACATTATGAGAAAGTTGGTTTTTAATAGATTTATTGTCTCTCTTGTTGTCTATACCCTATATACCCTATATACCCTAATTCTATCTCTCTCCCCTCTACCCTTATACCCTAATTCTATCTATATCCCCTCTACCCTTAACCTTTATACCCTCAACCCTTAAACCCTAATTTTATCTC
>VDFB02000003.1:514851764-514872071 GCA_007258455.2 Sequoia sempervirens | reverse complement strand
TTATTTAAATATTTATAAAGTAAATATTTCTCCTCAAGTCTTGGACACCTAGAAAGGTGAATTTAATGTTTTAAACATTTAAAATATTTCAAAAGTAAATTGGGTGTCTCTTTTGGAGGGAAAAAAAATATGGAAGCTAAAGAGCCAACAATCACCTTCAATTCTATAAAAGCAGGCCATTGCTCATTCATTTTTCATCTTTGGAAAATTGTATTGAAATATTGTTGAATTGATTTCAGAACCCGACTAAGGGGAAGCTTAACTTTTCTACTCCATTCTTCGGGCCTAAAACTATGGTTCCCTAGATGGATGATTGTGGGTGTGCTTCATCCAGAAGTGCACATTGAGTTTCAAAGTTGAAGATTTTGTAGTTTTTGATAATAATTCTCATAATTGTGTTTGTTGGTCATATCATGGATGAAGGAGATTTTCATTATCATTTTTTTGTATGATTTTTATGTGCTTCTAGGTATTGAAGAAATTGAATCCTAGTACATGGGCGTCCCTTCCCATAGAAGAGAATAATTTAATTCAAAGTATTTAATTTTATAATGCAAAATTGCCCCTCCCAGCCAGGCTATACCATTAAAGAGAGCATTGAAGTTTGTGCCAAATAATTGAAGGGATTTTGATGTTGTTTAATCTTTGCAAGTTGGGCGTCATCCTTCTTGAGAGCCATTGCACTTTATTTTAGCTCATTCAGAGGTAATTTGAAAGAGTTATAAGTATTTCATTGATGTATAGTTTGTTGGTCTGTATTTCAGTTGATGGCATTTCATATCCAACTTGACTCATTCCATGTTATGCTATAATTCTTGGAAGTCTATGCTTCTAGTTTCATGTGCATTCATTTTGGAGGGAATAGAAGCATTTTGGATGATGATATGAACAATTCGGGGGAATAGAAGCATTGTTTTATGTTGCTAGTTTGATTATCTCAATTTGCTCGTCTTAATATCAGACCTGGTTATTCTCTTTTCATGTTATATTTCTTTGGTCTTTCAACTCACATTTGTGATCAGAAGTATAGTATAATTCTTGTAGAAGTTTGGAGAATATTTCTATTGTAAATTCATTGCAATAAGCTCATTATAAAACTGTAAACAGTAGTACTATTCTAGTCATTTCATTATTACATTTACTTTGTGTTCAATTGTCACATTATAACCCCTGGATGGTTTGCTGCCAGTTTGAAAAAAATAACTTGCTAATTCTCTCATTGTACCCACTGAAAAAGTGGTGAATTAACACTCATGAGTGGATGCCCACCGTAGTAGATGAATTAGTTGAATTATTTATAGTATTCCCCCCACTGTTTAAGTGGTTGAGCAGAAATATTCATGGCTAGTTCATCGCCTAAGTTCTTTTAGTTTTGTAATAAGTACTCTGCCATATGTTAGCACCTCGCCTTCAAAGGGATCTTGTGTGCACATTCTTGGTGTTTAGTTTTATCATTTACTTCTAGCTTAGTATTTCAAGTTTAGATTATTGCTAATGATCCCATCACCATAAGTTATCACCTCGCCTTCAATAGGATCTTGGTGAACTTTCTTGGTGAAGGTTACTTTCAAGTTGGATATCTTTTGGGATCTAACGCTAACATTTGGTGTAGTTTTGGTTTCTGTTGTGGAAACATCGATAATTCAAAGGAAAAAATCAAGGGGTATATTCCATAGAAATCTTTGGCTAAGCCAGAGTAAGTATATAAATATTGTCCTGGAGAGATTTTATATGACTAATTGCAAGTAGCTAGTTGTTCTAGTGTTGCAAGGAATGAAGGTATCTATTGAGGATTGTCCAAAATCTCCTACTGAGATGGAAGAAATGACTAGAGTGACTTATGCAAGTGTAGTTCAAAGTTTAATGTATGCAATGGTCTGTACTAGGCTAGACATTTCCCAAACAGTGGGAGTACTTAACCGGTTTATGGAAAATCAAGGAAGACTGACTTGGGATGCTGCGAAAAGAGTTTTTAGATATTTGAAAGGTACCTCTCAATACACTTTGTGCTATCATGGTAACTCGGATGGGTCACAAAGATCCATCAACATCCAAGGTTATGTGGATTTTGATTAGGCAAGAGACATTGATAGTAGAAGATCCACTAGTGGATACATGTTCATGTTGAATGGTGGTGCAATTAGTTGGATGAGCAAGCAGCAGGTTGTAGTCGCTTTATCTAATATGGAGGAAAAATATATGGTAGAAACACATGCCTATAAAGAAGCTATTTGTCTTAGACATTTGTGTTTTGATATTGGGTTCAATGTAGGGAAAATTACCATTTGTTGTGACAGTCAGAGTGCCCTTTGTTTGGCGAAAAATCCAACTTTCCATGTCAAGATGAAACATATTGATGTGCAGTATCATTTTTTATGGGATATGGTGGAGGATGGAAAGGTCGGTCTTGAGAAGGTGGATACTCTGGAAAACATTGCAGATGCATTAGGGTATGTGTAGGATCATCATGGAAAAAAGAAGCCCTTAAGTGGCAATGAAAATTCAGAAAAATCAGAGTTAAAAAATTTGACGTAAAATTTTGAAAAAGTTATCTATATTATTTCAAAAATATGTAAGAATAGAATCTGTAGAAAATTGAATGTAGTTTCTAAACTACTAGGTTTATTTTTCTAAAAAAAATCTATTTGGTGAAAATTTGAAATTTCAATGTAGTAGTACTTAAATTTCAAGGAAAAAATAAGAAGTAGGTCTCTGTCTGACCATCCTAACCATAATAAAATGATAATATTTTTTTATAATATTTTAGATATGAGTAGAGGACTCATGTCCAGATGTGATGCATATTTTTTTGTAATTTTTTTCTAAGTAAATAATTAATTATGATTTTTTTATTACAACTTTTAAAAAATATAAAAACTTGTATGTCTAACCACCTTAACTTGGTCAAAACTTCATGAAATTTATTTTTTTAAATCCTATAGTATGCAAAGCATAGAATGTGATGCATTTTTGGATTTAAAAAATGTGATACTATTTGAAAGCTATAGATGTTTTTCAATCAAGTTATCAATCAGGACTTTAGTCATAATTCTAATAGAAAATGAAGTAAAGTATAATTTATATTGGTGGAAAGCTAAGAAGCTCCTTTACAAACCCTTTTCATTTCATCAATTTTAGGTAAAAAAAGTTGTCAACCACATGGGTGAAGTCTGGAAAAGCAAGGTAAGTTGTTAAACACTTTTTTTGTGTTGACTTCTTATGATTGGCAGGTCCGAACCAAATTCCAAAGCAAGCCCGAGGCTAATCCCTAGACATTAAATATTGTGTCAGACATATCGGATATCCGATATGTTTTAGATATGAGTTTAAAAAATGTTATACAATTTATAATATATGATTTAAAAAATGCAATAAAGTTTATAATTTAATATGTAATATACAATATAGTTTATAATGTAATATATAATATACAATTTATGATAATCTCTTACCGAATTGTGTATTTAATATATAATATACTATATTATTATGTATAATATTTAAATATTATTTAAATATTTTAGTTAATGTGTATATATATATTGGGCGGGGGCCCTAGCTCGGCTGGCTAAGTAATTCCGTTGCGGCTCTGCTGGTCACGAGTTCTAGTCTCCCCCGTCCCGTGGTACCGGAGGGCGTGTCGCGCCAGCGCCGCCAGTCACGTTAAAAAGTTTACCAGGCGCACTGCAGTTTATAGGGGGTCGTGCTACCCGATTCCTGCAGTCTAAAAAAAATAAAATAAAAATGTGTATATATATATTACTAATATATAAAATATTTAAATATTATCTCTTTCCCTCTCTCTCTCCATCTCTCTCTCTCCCAATTTTCTCATTCAATCACTCCTATCTTTCTCCCCTCTACCCTCTCACTAGTAGAATTTGAAAAATAAATGACTACATGACTAAAAATTTTAGTCACATGACTAACACTAGTAGAATTTGGCAAATAAATGACTAATTTGGTCATTTATAAGTGACTAATCTGGTCATCAGGTAAAATCACAACTAAATGACTAATATTAGACAAATAAAAATGACTAAATAAAATGACTAAATAATTAACTAAATAAATGACTAAATAAATGACTATTAATTTATTCTTTTTTCTTTTGAATTTGATCATAATCCATAGAGCTTAAGCCCCCCTCATGGGACCCCTATCTAAGCGGGCCATTTGGTCGCCTAGCTTGCTTGATGCACCAAAAATACCTATTGCGTGGAAGGCATTGGCTCTCGGTGCAGTCTTAAGGCCTTCACATATTTTATAAAAAAAATTAACATTTACATTCTTTAATTTTATTACTCATAATGTTAATGAATCATTAATGTTTTTAACTATGATTTGAAGCTAGTTTGATTTTCCTATTGTGTTAGCATGTCAAATGTATCAAATAGCAATTGTGGTCAATTTCACTAATAAAATATGATTTAAACAATCCAATTGCATTTTGAGGGCTATCTTTTATTTCAAAACACAAGTAAAGATGACTAAATAATTAATCACACAAATAAAAATGATTAAATAATTAGTCACACATAAAAATTAGACAATATGATATTAAAGTGATTAATTAAAAAAAAATGAATTGAGGAAGTGTATTGTATATAATATAATATAATAATAATAATATATTAAATTACAATACAATATATTATAATAATAAATTATAATATAATATGATATTATATAATATATATTAAATTATATAATATTATATTAAATACTAATATTATATAATATTATATTATTATTATATATATAATAATATAATATAATTGCTATATTATAATATAATATAATATTATAATATATTTAAAAGCGGGAGATTTAATTTTGAAATCAAAATCAAATGAAGTAAAGAAGCGGGAAAGTGAGCAATGGTATTCGATTTTTCTAATTAAAATCATAAAAAGGTACTTATTTTCTTTAATACAATGTGAAAAATAAACAATTGGGCCTAGGGTAATGAAAAAACCTAAATCAAAAAGAAACTAAGCCCTAATCTCATTTCATTTTTCACTTGTATTTTTGGATAAGAAACTCATTGCATTTTTCACATGTATTTTTGGAGAAAACTCAACACCGCCATGCTCGGGTAGGGTTTGAAAGTGGAATGGTGACTTATTCTGTTTTGTTTTTGATGATTTTCCTAAAAAAAAATCTTGCAGAGGTAAGTCTTTGGTTTTGAAACTGAAAAGTATTTTCCATTTTGAAGCATTTTATCAAGCTCACTTGGTCACAACTCAGTATTTTTTGTTGTATTTCTTTTTCTTACCATTTGTTGATATCTCTCATCTTTGTTTGACTGCCATTAGAGTATCTTTGAGGCTCATTTCTAAAGACTTTGGAGTGTGTCTCCTTTACAACAATCTTGTGTAAGTTTCATTATTCTTATCTCTTAAACTTCTATGAGAATAGGCTCAATTCAAGCTCAGTAGAAGAAATATGATAAAAACCCTTGTATCTCCCTGCAAAAATCTTGATGGGTTTCTTTATTTCTATAGAAAATGTAAAACTTTGCACTCTCAACTTACTATTTTCATTATTTTGAGGGATTTCTATGTTCTAATGGTCGTGACCTTCATAGCATTCTGAATATTTTTCTTTATGTTCATTTTCTTTTCCTCATGGCTGTATGGTAGAGACCCAATACTCAATAAAACAAACTTTTGTATACTTGATGTTTCCACAAAGGAAACTCCAAAAATTATATAAATGACATGCCCTAAAATTCTTTCTTTAATTTTTTTATCCTCTTTAATTGTGAATGGGATGAATGATAGATTTGACAAGCAGCCAAAGTGTATCTGAATTCCAGAGAGCACCTTCATAACTAAGAGAATTATTATATTTATTGGAAATCTTGATTTTAATAGAGGGTCTTCATAACTGAGAGAATTATTATATTTATTGGAAATCTTGATTTTAATAGAGGGCTTTGTTTCAGCTTATTTCCACTTAATATCACAACTTTTAACATTTCCTGAAATCTCTGGCCTATTTTCATTCATTTTCATATTTTGTTTTTGAAGTAGATTTTGTAAATAATCTAGGCTTATATTCTTGAACCCATTTTATTCTCACTGTGCTTTCAATAATCTCGAGCACATTCATAGTAGCTGATAATATACATTTAAGTTTTTTTTTATTTTTTTGTTTTTCTTAAAAAAATTTATTACAATAAAATTTTAGTTATCAAGAGACATTCTAATAATTTTTTTAGTTTTTCTTAAATAATTTTATTACTAGCTTAGGCTTTTTTGAAGCAATCTTTCTATTTTAGTTTTTCTTTTTCATTAAAAAAAAAAAAACAAAAAAGAAAGGATGCTTTTATATCAAAATTAGTAATTGTTAAATTAGAAATTAGAATTTAATTTAAATTTAGAATGAAATTTAAATTTAGAATAAAATTGAAGTTTTTAGGTTTTTTTAAATAATTTTATTACTAGCTTAGTTTTTTTTAAGCAATCTTTCTTTTTTAGTTTTTCTTTTTCATTAGAAAAGAAAAACTAAAAAATAAAGGCTGCTTTTATATCTAAATTAGTAATTGTTAAATTAGAAATTATAATTTAATTTAAATTTAGAATGAAATTTCTTAAATAATTTTATCACTGGGTTAGTTTTTGAAGCAATCTTTCTTTTTTAATTTTTTTTTTTCATTAGAAAAGAAAAACTAAAAAAGAAAGGTTGCTTTTATATCTAAATTAGTAATTGTTAAATTAGAAATTAGAATTTAATATAAATTTAGAATGAAATTTAATTTTTCAAGATATTGTGCTGATTTAATTTAAAGAATAATACAATAATTGAATCCAAAATAATAAAAAGTAGAGATTATTTCTTTTGCAAATACATTTCTTTTGCAATATCACTAATTTTATGCATTTTTTATTTATTAGACTTACTTTGATAATGTAGTAATATATTTAAGATATTACTTTGATATTTATTCTTTTGTAAATTCATTTCTTTTGCAATATCATTAATTCTATGCATTTTTATTTATTAGACTTACTCTAATGCTTATGGGTTGCATTTAAGATATTCATTGTTTATAGCTATTTAGTAATATGTTTATGGATAGTACATAGCAAGGAGATATTGCTTTGATAAACTAGTAATATTTAAGATATTACTCTAATATTAATTCTTTTGCAAATGCATTTCTTTTGTAATATCATTAATTCTATGCATTTTTATTTATTAGACTTACTCTAATGTTTATGGGTATTTTCTTTTAAGATATTCATTGTTTATGCTACTTAGTAATATATTTATTTTTTGATTGTGGAGAGGTACAGAGCAAGGAGAAAATGTAAAACCAATGCCTTACTAGATGCATTTACTGCCCATCTCATGTGCAATAGTGGCATCACTGAAGACATACATTCACACCATTTAGTTTTAATTTTTTTTCAATTTTAAAAGTATAATAAATTAGCAGTTTGTATACTACAAAAGATTTTGTATTCAAAATTCTATATATAGAGTTCTTTGTAACATATTTTATATACAATTTGAATATATAGAGAATGATTTTCGAATGTTTTTTCAATTCCAAATTTGTTGAAGTTTTAATAACATAAGAGATTTAAAGTTTTATATTATTCAATCACAACATAATTTTCTCTTGGTTTGCAATTTCATAGACTACTTATTGTAATAGCATACTCCAACCATAAGAGTTTGCATACACATCTGAAAGCATTAGTTCATAAATGACTAAATAAATGATTAACATGATTAAATAAATGACTAAACCATGACTAAATAAATGACTATAATGACTACCATGACTAAATAAAATGACTACTATGACTAAATAAATGACTACCATAACTAAATAAATGACCAGTTAACAATAAGCAGTGACTAAATTAATAACTAAATATATGAATAAGTTAATGACTAAATATATGACTAAATAAATCACTACCATGACTAAATAAATGACCAATTAACAACAATCAATGACTAAATTAACGACTAAATCAATGACTAAATCAATGACCAAATCAATGATAAATGACAAAATAGTTTAGAATTCATAAAATTTGGTCATGTTATAATGACCCGAAATAAACTCACTAATGGTCACACATGACCAAAATTAGTCATTTATATGCAATTTTAGTAGTTTATTTAGTCGAGCATATTGTTGTTTTTGTACTACATCTTCTCCCCGACTTTATTGGACTTTATTCGATCTCGACTCGAACCTGAACCGTGAACTCGACCCCGGATCTGGATTTTTCTGAAATTTTCCGGACCTCGTTCTTTTAATTTCGATGACCTGAACCTGAATCCCGGACCCGGGAATCCTGAACTCCCTGAACCTCGACCTTTTAATTTATTAATCCATTCCGTCTCCCCTCTAATTTTTCTTTGAAATCTTGACTTCACCTTTTGTCTCTCCTTTCCGTGGACTTTTTGATACTTCGGACCTGAACTTGGATCCGGATCTTCTTTTGATCCTCTCCTGTTGATTTGATTTTTTGATTTCAAAATGATTTTTGATTTTCAAAACGATTTGCTGATTTCGATTTTGATCCTGATTGCCGATCCTGGATCCTGATATGATTTTGAATTGATCCTTGATCCGGATTGATTTGCTGCCTGATTTGATTTTGATCTGATTTGCCTGATTTTGATTTTTGCCTGACGATTGCCTGACTTTGATTTTGCCTGATCGCTTTTGATTTTGTTCGATTTGATTTTGATTGAGCAAATGATTTTTGATTGATTTGATTGATCCGGATTTGCCGGATCTTTTGATTTGATGATTTGATCGATGATTTCAAACGATTTTTTGAAATGACGGATCGATCTTTCTGATGCTTCGAGTTTCTTTAAGCAAAAAACGGATCTTTGATCTCTTGACGCGGATTTTGACCTTGAATGTTCCCGATTTCGACCTTTTATGTCTCGATACCTCGAACTGATGGACGCGCTGATTGCGAACTGAAGCGAACCTTTATGATTGATCCTGGATCCTGACCTTATAACCCTTCACCGTGACCCTATACCCTAAACCGACCTGAATAAACCCTCTACCCTATACCTTTGACCCTAAACTCCCTGATCTACCCTCTACCATTAACCCTTAGGTCTATGTGTGCACAAATCGGATATTATTCAAATCAAATATCCAATTTGTAGAACTAAAATCATACCGTTACAAAAAAATTTAAATTTTTTTTCAAATCAGATATTAGATTGTATCAGATGTTAGATTATATCATATATCAAATTTGTGAGCCATAGAAAAACCCCATATGGGTCGTTTTGTGCATTCCAATGGACCCTACATTCTTTTTGCAGGCTTTGCAGGCGAAAACTGCATGATTTTAGACAAGAAGAGACAAAGATCAACTTTTTGGAGCATCTTCTACTCAAATTTGTCATAAGCAATGATTTTTTAGCATCTTTTATGAGGTATAGTGAGAAGCAGCAATCATTGGAAGCAAAAACGTAAGAGAAAGCTTCCACAAGAACAAATTGAAGCATATAGACAAAGAGATAAAGAAGGTCATAGGAAGAGAAGACAAGGTATGTTAAATATTGGTGAACCTGAGCCCTATTTTCTTTCAAGTGAAGAGGAAATTAAATATGTTCAAGGTGAAAATGTTGAACTTGATATTGAAATTGGGAATTAAAATGTTCAAATTGATATTGAAAATTTTCAAGGTGAAAATGTTGGAATTGAACATGTTGAACATGATATTCAAATTGGGAATGAAAATATTGAAATTGATAATGAAAATGTTCAAGGTGAAAATGTTGGAATTGAAGTTGTTGAACATGATATTGAAATTGGGAATGAAATTATTCAAATTGACATTGAAAATGAAGATGTTGAACATAATATTGAAGCAAGTGTAAATTATGTTTCACTAGATTACATGAGAAATGAAGAACCTTGTGTGGAAGAAATACATATTCCCAATTCAAGACCTTCAAGAACCCCTAAATGATTACTTGAAATTGATGAGAACATTATAAACAATTTTGAAGGCAAGAGGTCAACACAAACTGTTCGGTTGTGGGCTACAAGACTTTTCAGCCAATATTTTAGCAATAAGACATTGACCAAGAAATGCCAATTTTTTGTACAATTGCTAAAGATGCAAAAGATGAGACCTTTGCTAGCCAAATTGAAGATTTGTGCGAACATGAAGACCAAAAAAAATTCTATTATTGTCAAAAATCTTTTTAATGCTCTCAAACCTATTGGAAAAAAAACAAGGAAAAGGATACAAGAGTTGCTTGGAGAGTCATTACAACCACCCTAGTAAGCCATCAATTGAAAAAGGCTCGTTTTTGAGACAAACTTCTATTTATTTTTACATAAATCATAAAAATTTGGATAAAGCACTTGCAAGAAGAGAAAGAATAGATGATCCTCTTCAAAATTATACATGGGATTTTTTCGGGAGGCTTCCACGTGTTGATAAGAAGCTAATCGATAATGTAAAGTAGGTAATTCAGCAATTTTGGCATGATAACTCTAGAATATCACCCAATGCAAAGGATTTTTTAAAGTTAAGAATTCAAAATCAAGACCATACACCGCATCCTAAACATTTCTTGGAATCAAGCCAAAGAATGTTGTTCAAAAAATTTATTGAAACACATCCAAATATGGAAATCTCGCAAAGGAATTTTGAAGGTTTGAATCCATTTTATTGTGTGCCTCTTAAGATTCATAATACTCGTTGTTGCAAATACCATGTGGAGTTTTCAATGTACCATGAACTATTATGCTATACCCGTTCTACTTTGCATACTAATGAAATGTTGCAGGAGTGTGGTGCAATGCATCTTCTAAAATCATCAAGGGACTTGCTAGATCTATTTTTATGTTCTAGAGATGATGGTTACTTTTTCTATAGTAATGATTGTTTAAATGTGAAATGCTCACAATGTGGTGACTTGTCAAATTTTGTTCAATATTTTCATGAGGGTTTCGAACATGAATTTGGAAAGAAGCTTGTTGGTATAAAGAGATCTGAGATAGTCAAATATACTTTGCAAAGTGGAGGTGAAGGTTCTAGATGTGAGTTGGTTACAAAAGAATGTAGTGTTGCTGATTTTATTTTAGATTTTAAGGACAATCTTTTCTACAAGTATGCAAGGCATAGTCATAGGTCTTAGTGGTTGGATCAACAATTTGGGATGTGTAAAGACTCTTTTCTGATTGGAACTATTATATTAGTGATTGATTTTGTAGAAAACTACACATTGCAACCCCAAAATGAGGTACAATCTCAGTATTACAATTCCATTCAGATTGCTATTTTTGTCCACATAACATTTAAACATGCACTTTATAGTACAGAGGAGGATCGAAAGATAATCATAGAGTATTATTTTTATATGAGTGATGATAGATCTCACTCGTCCGAGTATCTCCAACATTGTTTCGAGAATTTTTTTGAGTTCTTGTAGGAGCATGATATAGCACTGGGTTGACATCTCATTTGGTTAGATAACTGCATAGGTCAATTCATGAATGCCCATATTCTTTATTGGTTGAGTAGAATGCATGTAGAGAGGGGTGTACCTCATATTTGGAGTTTTCTTGAAGTTGAGCATGGGAAAGGGGAGCATGATGGAGTAGGTGCATGAGTAAAGAGAGATCTAGTTAAGGAGAAATTGAAGATTCAGGAGCAAAATTCAATGATGCATGTTCTATTGTTGAATGGTGTAGTTCAACATTGTCACAGGGAGGGACACTTCATTCAACAGTGCACAAATTCTTTTGGTTGGTTGAGGAGGGTATAGTGGGAAGCAGATTGGATTGTCATAAAATAAAAGATTCTTCAAAGATGCATTTATTTCAAAGCTCAAATGCAGGCACATGGACCATTTGGACATGAGAGTTGGCTTGTTTTTGTCAGAGTTGTATTCAGTACAAGTGGGATCAATGCAAGTCAAGTGAGTGGGTGGATACATGGGTTCCATAGTATCTAACTCTTGTATCTCAAACAATATCCATGACAAATGACAAAATGGAAAGTTTAGTTGATTACGACCAGCTTTCATATCTACTATAGCCAGGACATGTTTTTGTAGTTGTTGCACTGTAGGGGAATGAAGAGAGATCAAACTATTGGTTGGCTCGATGTGTGTGGGTAAAGCATAAGCTAACACAATCAATGGAAGATGATGATGGTTTCATGTATCCTACAGGTTTAGTTGTGGTTGCAGGAACTTGGTTGCAAACATACATGACTAGAAAGAATGGCATACCTGCATTTGAAGACTACAAGAAACAAAAAACCATTCTCATGTATTTTCACCTTGTTATAGCAACAAATGTTAAGTTGTTGAAGCATCATGCCAGAAAAAAGACAAAACTATGGACACATAGTAATGTTGATCATGAAGCAATATTGGATACTCTTAAGCAAAGAGATGACCCTTCAGGCACACTTGAATAGCATTTTCAAGAATGGAAGGTACAATGCTTAAGTTCATTAGTGTTCTTTATTTAATACTAATATTTTGTATACTATTGCAATGCAAGTGTCTTTAATAGTGATATTTTTTATGTACTTTTGCAATATTTTTGGCACGATTGATCATGGACCTGCTGCAACAATAGCCAACTTTGATCCTCTCAGAGAGGTATGTGACAAATTACAATAATATAGATTGGTTATTCTAAGCGTCTTTTATAGTTTGCATTACCATCTCATCATCAATTAGGTCATTTAGAATAATATAGATTGGTTATTCTAAGCATCTTTTATAGTTTGCATTACCAATTCATCATCATTTAGGTTGTTTAGATTAATATAGATTTGTTAGTCTAAGCATCTTTTCTATTGTGACAATATAGATTTCTCATTTGACAACTTTTGTGATATTCCTGGCACGATTGATCATGGACCTGCAACAACAATAGCCAGCTCTGATCCTTTCAAATAGGTATGCAACAAATTACAATAATATAGATTAGTTATTCTAAGCATCTTTTCTATTGTATGTAGTTTAACTACTACCTTGATGGTTGTATAGGTGCTTGTCAGTCCAAAACGTGAACATACTACTATTATGGAAGACTATGCCCTGAATGCCTCCAATAGGAAAATTTTATAAAATTTGAATTTTCAAATGTGAAACAATGTAAAAAGTTCATAACTATGTATGGGAATAATCTATATCTAGTGATTTTTTTGAAATATGGGTCAAATGTCTAGCATTGTATAAAGGGTATGTTTAAAATGTAAAGGGGTCTATATTTTGGAAACTCATAGGTTGAATTAGTCATACAGGTGTATGCTTTGTTACTATTATTGGGACAATTCTGTAATAAATTTTGGTACTTAATTGAGCTACACTGAAGGTTTTCTTCCTGGTTATTTCCTGTCAGTATGCTTATTTGAACCAGGTTTTGTAATATCTCATCTTTATATATAATAAATTACAGTGGCTTGCCACTTTTTCCAAAAAAAATATGTAAAAAGGTCATGTGAAGATCATTTCCAATGTATTGAGTCTTTGATCTAGCAAAGTGGAAACAAGGTATTTGGGTGTGCATGATGTTCAAATTGATTGGGTAAGATTTTTCTAATGCAAGAGCTAGGTGGTTTTAAACAACACAATTATAATTAAAGATGATTCAAACTCCAATTTGATCCTCAAACCCAAACTTGGGTGCAACTTCACTAAAATAGGCCCATTTTACAAAGAGACTCATATTTAAACACTTCACAAACCTGAAAATTCAATCGGGTGGCATTCAAAAACCTACCAAACTACCAAAACCATAATTTTTTTTGGTGAGATATGCTTTCTAAAGCTTTATTTCAACAAACCCTCATTTTTAACAACTTTCATGAGGTTTTTAAGGAAATCAAAGTTTCCAACCTTGCCACACCCTATAAACTCATCAAACACATCTATTAGGACTTTCAAAAGCTTGATCCAACCTTAAATCTTACTACTCCCACGTTTCATTGACATTAGCAAGTTGTAACCACCATTTTTCACCTAATTTCACTCACTTTTGCCATGCATGGCAACTCACCAACTCAACCACAGACCTTTCCAGCTATTTAAACCCACATAGTCACCTTATACTGTCCTAATAAAATCTACCATTTCCATACCATCCAGCTACAGACCATACAATAGATGGTATGGCCTTTTAGCAATTTGGACTCTTGAGGGAAATTGTCGGTCAAATGCAGCTCAGAGTAATTCAATGTATTTGGGTGAAAAAGAGGACCATACCTAATGTAAAAATACACATCCAGATGTTTTGGAACAATCCATTTGTTCATACGAGTTGCAAAATGAAAGTTGCACCACTTTGCAACTTTACACTGCTTGCATCTAACAACTTTTCCCTCAACTGAAAACTTGTCACCATTGGAAAACGCCTCCAAGATAGAAAAAACCAAGAGAGGTTTTTGTAGATAATCCCAACACGATCCCATAGCCTCAGATGAAGAGTCTATAAACATCACGGTTTTTGATAAATATCCCTTCAAACATTGCTACCTTTTAGCACTTTGGACTCTTAAGGGAAATCGTTGGTCCAAAGTAGCTCGGAGTGATTTGGCGTATTTGGGTGCAAAATAGGACCATCCCTAATGTAAATGTACCCATCCAGATGTGTTGGAATAGTCTGTTTGGTCGTACCAGTTGCAAAATGAAAGTTGCACCACTTTGCAACTTTACATTGCTTGCATCTAACAACTTTTCCCTCAACTAAAAGCTTGCCACCATGGGAAAATGCCTCTATGATAGCAAAAATTGAGAGAGGTTATTGTAGATGGTCCCAACATGATCCCATATCCTCAGATAGAGAGTCTTTAAATGTCACAGTTT
The DNA here is from genome assembly GCA_007258455.2 of Sequoia sempervirens. Classification (NCBI taxonomy): domain Eukaryota; kingdom Viridiplantae; phylum Streptophyta; class Pinopsida; order Cupressales; family Cupressaceae; genus Sequoia; species Sequoia sempervirens. The sequence continues at coordinate 514,857,227 of VDFB02000003.1, read as the reverse complement.
CTGAGAAATAACCCTTCAAATATTGTTTCCTTTTAGCACTTTGGACTCTTAAGGGAAATTGTCGGTCCAATGTAGCTCGAAGGATTCAACTTATTCGGGTGCAAAGGAGGATGATCCCTAGCATAAACGTACCCATCTAGATGTGTTGGAACAATCTATTTGGTTATACAAGTTGTAGAATGAAAGTTGCACCACTTTGCAACTTTACACTACTTGCATCTGACAACTTTTCCCTCAACAGAAAACTTGCCACCACGGGAAAATGCCTCTGAGATAGCAAAAACTGAGAGAGGTTATTGTACATGGGCCTAACACAATCCCATAGCCTTAGATGGAGAGTCTATAAACATCACGGTTTCTGAGAAATAGCCCTTCAAAGATTGTTGCCTTATAGCACTTTGGACTCTTAAGGGAAATCGTCATTTCAATGTAGCTCAAAGTGATTCAACATATTTGGGTGAAAAAGAGGACCATCCCTAGTGTAAACATATTCATCTGGACGTGTTGGAATAGTTTGTTTGGTCGTACGAATTGCAGAATGAAAGTTGCACCACTTTGCAACTTTACACTGCTTGCATCTGATGACTTTTCCCTCAACTAACAATTTTTCACCATGGGAAAACACCTCTGAGATAACAAAAACTGAGAGAGGTTATTGTAGAGGGTATCAATACGATCTCGTAGCCTCAAACAAAAAGTTTGTAGGAATCATGGTTTCCAAGAAACAACTCGTCAAAGATTGTTGCACTTTGGTGCAAAAGGGGACCATACCTAACCTAAACATAGCCATCTGGACGTGATGGAACAGTCAGTTTGGTCATACGAGTTGTAGAGCAATATTTATTTATACCCTTACAAGTATTTTTCAGCCTCCAACCGAACTCCAATGCTGATTTTCGTGTGAGAAAAAGCCATGAGACCATTGCTTGCTACTTTCTTTTTAATGGAAACTAGTGGGCAGCAAAGTTAACTTCTTCACAAACTTGGTTTGAAGCAATTTCATTCATTTTTGTAAAAGGGGACTGTGACACAACTTTATTCTTTCAAAAATTGTTCTACATCATTGAACTAAGAATTTATCACACATCTGTAGAGAAATAGAGGAGTACTACAAACTAAAACACATTACACTTTTGTTCTCACTGAGTTGATGTACTCTCCAACATCTCTCTTCTCTCATGTGGAGAGTTAGAACTGCTTGGCCATGCCTTTGCATCATTAGGGAATTTTTTCTCTTTTTGACAACATCAAAAGCATGGCTGCATACATATTAGGAAAAAGACATTTCCTTTTAGATTAGAAATACATGGAAGATTCAAAAAGTATCCTTGATATTACAAAAAGATATGTGTTTATACACTTCAATTGTGTAGTCACCCTTTGGTTCTTTCAAAGAATAATCTACCTATGCCACTGTTACACTACACAGGTAAACCAAATTCTGCACTGTGGAGTTATATTAAGCTACCACTCTCAAGAACAATGTAAGAATGATACAAAATAACATTTGAGACTACAAGAAGACATCAAAATGGCTAGTTTACTAAACAAATTCTTATGATTTCTAAAGAATGCTAATAAGTCTACTTAGTTGGCTTCTTTTTTCAAAATCATACAAATTGAACCCTAGCATTAATAAACTATGTATATCAAGCTACCACAATTCAAGTTTCACCAATGAATATTTATCATGCATGTTTTAAATGACATTCAATTTTATGGTGGTTTTGTTGTTTATATTTTGTTATGTGATATTCTAATCCTAATTAATGCTTCTAGGCTGCATATATATATTATTTTTACATTTTTTTTGTACTAATGAACCAAAAATGAACCAAACCCCCCCAAAAAAAAAAATTTAGCCAAACCGGCGAACCGAACCCACGAACCCAAACCTGAACCAGTAACTTAGTTTGTAAGTCAGTTATTGGGAGTTGGTCAGTTGTTTTGTTTGGGGTAGAGTCTAAAAAGAGGTCAAGGAACTCTTTTTGGGGATTGATGAATGTAATTTTGTGAAGAATCAATAAGATCATATTGAGATACCTTGCAAAAACTGTGGTTTCTATAGAAAAAAATTGTGTTTTCTCCATTGTTTGGCCCCTCAACAACAAGTAAATGGCTGCATAGTGTGTGGAATGAGGGGGAAGTAGGCCTGAGACCCCTTTAAATTTGGTTTGAGTGCTCTCTTTTCATTTTTTGTGAGTTTTGTCCCAAGTTTTCTAAAGGCGGGTAGTGAACCCAGATTTTGCATTTTGAGTAAATTATGAATTATTGAAGCCCTCTACCTACTATACCTTTCATGTGGCTTAGTGGAGAGGCTATGTAAAATATTATTTGAATGTGTTCAGGTCCATTTAAGGTAGAGGAAATGATTTGTGAGTCTTGGAGTTGCTGTCCTAAGCAAATCATTGCTTGAATTGCATGAAAATGGAGCTTTTAGCCTAGGGTTTGTTAAAATAAATGAGAGAGGGGGAATCTCTTTAATTTTTAAACATATTGGGGTCATAATATAGGTGTTTGAGTCAATGGCATGGTCAGGGGAGTTGTGCAAGTGGGACTTTCAATAAACCCTATGCATTTGCATGGTAAACATAGGGTTTCATGGGACAACCTGCTAAAGGACCTATAGGTGTAGAATAATCTTATAATTTGTTGTTTTATGACACAACTCAAGACTATTTTGGGTTTTCTTGTGAAGATAAAGTGTTTAAAGGGCACTCACTTTGTAAAAGAGGACTAATTCACTAGCTTGGGAGAGGGGTATGCTATTGGTTCTCAAATTTGGTCCAAAGGATTCAAGGGTAGTTTTCACATATGTTGTGTAACTCTAAAAAGGGTGTCTAATTCAACAATTTTTTTGTGTGGTGTCTTGGAAACTTGGGTTGAAAAATCCCTTAAACTGGGTTGCCAGTGCTATAAGGGAAACCATCTATAGTAAGGTTTGGAGTTTTGAGTAGATCATCTGATTTTGTTTTGAAATTTTGATTGATACTCATTGGGTTGGAAGATTGAATTTTTTCCACCCCCACTTTGCATAAATCCATAGCTTGTTTGAAAGCACTTGTTTTAGGCTTTTAGCCATAGCAACAAGCCAATGAACTGTTTGACAAAAAGCTTTGGTACACATGTATGAAAAATGTGGTAGCATAGACAAGGAAGGGAACTATTTGAAAAAATTCCCCAAAGAAATGTGGTCTCATAGAATTCCATGACAAGAAAATGCAATTGACAACTGCTCCTAGTTCTTAGTTATGTAAAGTGAAGTAATTACATAACTGCTTAGGTTGACTTTGTAAAACCTATATTGTATTTGAATTTTTTTCATCTATCAACATCTAGTTGTTAGTTATGCAATGTGAAGTAATTCTTTGAGTTTGAAAGATGTGCAATGCAATGTAATCAGTGATATGAATATAAACTACATAATATAACCATTCTTTTTTATGTTAGTGTACATTGATATTTAACCATTGTTCATTTGATTCAATTTTCAAAGAGTTTAATCATGCACATGAGGAAGAAATTAAATTTCAATTGTCAACTTCTATATATCAAATTATCTAATAATCAAGTGTATGTCCATATACAAAAATGACATCAACGCCAACTCAAACAAAGTTTTAAAAAATGTGGCATATGCCATCTCGATATCTATTCAAAATCTACATGTCAAGATGTCTATCTCATCCTAAACTATTGGCGGATCATCAAAATGGAGCCTCTTTGAAGCACTCGTTGGCTCTGAAGGTAGCTGTACAAGAAAAATTCAAACCACAATTGAGATTAGTTATGCTATATAATTTAAAATTGAATAATTAGCATCAAAATCAATATACATTGAATTAAAATTGAACTCTAAAATTTAAATCTTGATTACCTGAAATATACGTCTCTTGAAAGGGTTAAGAGTTCTATAATATGTCCTTCTCAAAGAACCAACCAAACCAACTTTTGTAATGTCAATCTGTATATGTGACCAAAAACATAAAATGGATCCAAGTTAGCATACAATTGTCAGTAATAGGAACATATTTACCAAACACAAAATAAAATAAACACATACCTCTTTAGGTTGATCTTTTTCTTTATCTCATTTAGGTGTTTTGACACCTCCTCCTTGAGATTTTTGAACACCTACTCTTTGAGGTGTTTCAATACCTACTCCTTCAGGTGTTGTGGTACTTTTCAACAACGATGTATAGCTCATAACTGCCTGTACATAAAAATGAAAAATACATATGAAACTACCAATCTATGTCAATGTATGTATAATCAATATAAAAGATCTTAAAAATCTTAATTCAATTGAATTTGAGTTCAATTACCTTTCCCTTATCTAACATTTCACCTCCATAGTCCAGAAAGCGCTACACCTCACTCGCACTAGGTGTTTCCTACAAGAGGAAAATAAGATAAACATATAAGTTATTATATAATTTTATTAATGACAATTCAAATGACAAGCAAGTATATAATAAAAAAAATTAAATGAGTGCAAAAATATATACTGTGTGCATGTTGAGGCCAAATGAAATGGCCCTAAGGGTGCTATCAGTCACATGTGTGAGATCCTCCTCAGACATCAACTATTAAATAGACCATGTAAATAAATATTAGTACTTTATACTATCTCTTATTAATATTCATTTAAAAATAAATACAAGTTATGAATTTACAACTTAAATCTTACCTGTGTCACTATTCCAATGTCCCCCTCTCTAGTAGGAGTGGACTTTGTAGGGTGCACTCCACTCCCCTACATTTGATATATAATGTCCACATCATGGAGGTCATAATCAGAAGTGTCCAAGGGATGCTCAATGGGTTGTGCAAGAGGACCCAAGCATATCTGGTGGCACATAGAGCAAGTATGTGGCACACAAATATGTGGACCTGAGGAGGATCACTACAGGATTTGACACCATTTTCCGACGGTCGTTCGTCGGTCGTTCGACAAATCTCTGTCGGAAGAGCGACGCAATGGCCAAAAATTTTCCGTCGCTGTTTTTTCATCGCAAGGACGACGAAAAAGTAAACGTCGAAATAACGGCGAAGAATCGTCGGTCGGCAGGATCGCGACATACGTCGGGATTTTGTCGGAATATCGACGAAAACTTTGTTTATCCACCGACGAACTGCACCAGAAGTTCGTCGTCAGCTCGACGAAATGGGCAAATATTTAGCGTGGAAACATGGAAATTTCGTCGAAATAGCGACGAAATACAAAATTAGTAGCGTCGAAAGAACACCAAAAGTTCGTCGAATATGCGACGAAATAGGCAAGTAGTAGCGTCGGAAGAACACTGGAAGTTCGTTGAATTTTCGACGAAATATTCGTCGCAGCTATAGAAACTTCGTCGAGGCTTTCTGTTGATTCGTTGGTTGTTATCGTCGAAATTTCGACGAAGAAGCAAAATTTAAAAAAAATATATATTATATATTCGTGGAAATGTACCATTGCGG
>VDFB02000003.1:514832485-514851664 GCA_007258455.2 Sequoia sempervirens | reverse complement strand
CCAAATCATTTAGAAGATCAGATCATAGGTGATAAGAACAAAGGTGTTCATACTAGGAGAAAAATTACAAAAGAATACTATTTGATTTCAAAGACTGAGCCTACTAATGTCAATGAAGCATGCAAAGATGAACATTGGGTGGAAGCAATGAAAGAAGAACTACAGTAGATTGAGAAGAATGATACATGGATTCTTGTTCCTAGACCTACGGACAAAAATGTAATTGGAACTAAATGGGTCTTTAGAAGCAAACTGAATGATCAAGGTGAAGTCATTAGAAACAGAGAAAGATTGGTGTGTAAAGGATATATGGAAGGAATTGACTTGGAAGGAACTTTTTCCCATGTTGCTAGGATTGAAGCTATGATACCGTTTCTTGCTTATGCTGCTTACAAAAACTACAAGGTCGAGCAAATGGATGTCAAGTCAACATTTCTAAATGGTGAATTGGAAGAAGTGTATGTTGAGCAACCTAATGGATTTCAATTGACTAATTAGGGAGATATGGTTTATCGGTTGAAGAAAGCATTGTATGGAATCAAGCAAGCCCCAAGTGCATGGTATGCTAGATTGGACAAATATTTGTTGAAGCTTAGATTTAAGGATACGTTTGAGTATCTTAGAGGGAAGCTAGGGGTGATTACCCCTTCTAATCATAACTAAGATGCATTGAAATATTGCATCAGTCCATGCATCTCATAGTCATATCATGATTTGGATTGATGTTATGGTGGCTACTACTCAAGGGAGTAATCAGATGTTTAGATATGTGGTTCAGAGCTTGTGTGTATCTTTTTCATTGATTTCAAAGGGGGAAAAGAGTCATGTGAAAAAAATTGTGGGGAGAAGAGTCATGTGAAAAAGTTGAGGAGAAAAGAGTTAGAACCTAAGGGGGAGAAAGTGCTAAGAGATAGTTGTGTTGATGGTGTTTTTCACATCATGTATTGCCATCAATTCCAAAGGGGGAGATTGTTGGATGTTGCTGATATGTAGTTGTCATTGATGTCAACACTATTGGCCTTTAAGAAATTAGAAGTTGCATATGTCAAGGATATTGAGAAAATTGTAATGGAATAAGTTGCAGGTTGTCAGTGATGCAGTGAAGTTTAGTCTCTTGGTTAACTCAATATGTTGATGATAAGAGGTTGTGGATTAAAGGGTTTTTTTTCAAGTATATCTAGTTTATCCATGATAAGTTTCAGAGATCCGCATAAGATTTGATCGAGTTATGAGAAGTTTTGTCTTGACAGTCATTCTATTGCTTTAATTGGTGTTCCTGAATGAAGATGATGTGATTCTAGTAAGTTCAGTTGTTGTAGATGCTTCCCTAGTGATTCATGATATTTGTGGATGTTTCTAGATTGTGCTCTATCTATGTTGCACATCCAAATTGATCGTTGTGCTTGCAATTAGTGATTTTCTCTTATGTGTTCATGTTTTTCATGTTCATGGTTGACAAGGTGATGGTAGTCTATTGTGGATCTTCGTGGAATAATTTTTGAAGGTGTTTTGTGTTTGAGGATTTTGTTTTGGGTCTTAATTATGTTGTGGCTAACATTGGTTGATTCCCATTGAAAATTATTTATTGTTTTGGGCCGACAGTTTGTATATGTTTTATTATTTTGTTGAAGCCAACATGTAGCAATGCAATCTCTTGGTGCAGATATATATAAGAGTGAGTAGAGTGTGAAGAAATGTTCATGTGCTTAACCAAAACTGTAATCAAACATTAGCAGATGTTATTTTCTCAGTTCAAAATCCTATGGATGTAATTTGAATGTTTTTATAAGACAGTGTGTCATCCTTTGGGTAGTAAGCCTTGTCGTATTTGAGTAGTGAGCTCTAGGGAGTGTGTCTGAATGCATGTGCATTCCCCATTTCTTCTTCTTTATACTTTTAATAGGGTATAATCTTGTGGATTGACCTCCACCATGGGTTTTCCCCTAATAGGGTTTCCACATAAAAAAAATCTTGGTTTTATGTGTGTTTGTAATGTGTTGATGATTTATGCTTTCATGGTTATCAATTAAATTTGAGAATAAGGTTAATAAGTTTAATAAGTTTAAATTTCTGTGACAACTGATTCACCCCCCCTCTTAGTTTTCTGCCCTTGTGTTGCCAACAATTTCTCTCCATTCTCTTGAAATAAACTCTTTCCCTTTTCTTTTCGATCAAATGGCGATATGTTTGTCACTCATTTATGTTGTGGTTGAGGAGTGCTCCTAGTGCTCCCCCTAGTGTTTAGTTCTTGGTCAAGTTTTATTTGTTGCAATGAGAAGTAAATACATTAATATATAGAAATTACATTATTAAAAATGATATATTTAACAAAATAATCACTTACCTCCATCTAATGATCACTCTCCACAAGGAAAATATTCAAATGCCCATGTTGAGACATGTTGAAGCCTTGTATAAACCATCCCAATAGAAATTAAACTACGAATCAATAATGGTTTGATTTTTCACAAACTAACATCTATAAGAACAAATGTAAATTAAAATTTAGTAATTTTCCTTATACCTCCCTTGTCTGACCCATCGAGGATTCTATAGCAGATGAAACACTGATCTCCATTTCCCTCATCACATTCGGAGGTATTTCCACTTGCAACATCTAAAAATAAAACAACAAATTATTCAATCATGAAAACTACAATAGTGATCCACACCATGACTTATAATGTATGAGATAATGAACAAAATTTTGAGTACTTATTAAACTATATATTTCTGACTATCATGTTTACTATTTTCCCTATCCATAACTTGTTTGAAAGCACACATTTTTAGGCTTTTACCCATAGTAGCAAGCCAGTGACCCATTTGATAAAATTATTTCATAGACATGTATGATAATTGTGGTGGCATAGAGAAGGAAGTGAACCATTTAAAAAAATGCTTTGGTAGACATGTATGGAAAATGTGGTAGCATAGAAAAGGTGGTGAGCTATTTGAAAAAGTGCCTCAAAGAAATTGGGTCTCATGGTGATGGACATCACCATGAGACCGCATTTCTTTGTGGAATTTTTTCAAATAACTCATTGCCTTGTCTATGCTATTGCTTACTATTATTCTTTCATATATTCCTTCCAAGCATCCATAGCATAGACAAGCCAGTGAGCTGTTTGAAAAGATGCCTCAGTAAAAAGTAGTCTCATGGAATTCCATGACAAGCAAATGAAATTAGAAGCTACTCCTACTTATTACTTATGCTATGTGAAGTAATTGCATCAGTGCTTATGTTGACTTTCTAAACAACTATATTGTAGTTGAAATTTTGTCATCTATCAACATCTAGTTATTAGTTATGGAATGTGAAGTAATGCTTTGAGTTTGAGAGATGTGCAATGCAATGTAATCCATGATATGAATATAAACTACACAAATCTATTAAGTAAAATTCATTATTTAAAATATTTATTCTATTACCTGCATGTAGGTTTGACTAAATGCACTAGCACTAGGAGGTGTTCCCATGAAACCTCCAATATTACTCTATTCAACATTGAAAATCACATATTAAAATACCATTCATCAAACATTGCTATTAACATGTAATAAATTTATAATTGTTTACTAGTTACATACCTCAACGGTAGGTGTAGTGGAGAAATAAGCAAGTGTAGGGCCGGTGTATCCAATATCAACACTGTGACCCTCATATATTATTAATATCATAAAACTAAATTAGTTAATCTTACATTTCAAAATCAATATTTAATTAATTAAATTCAATGAAAATTGCTAACTTTTACCTGAGTATAAATTCCATACGCCTCATGCAAAATGTCAGTTGCCCTCTCCATCTACATAGCTGTAGACATACCCTACATAGTAGCCTCCTGAGTGTCAGTGGGGTCATATGAACAAGTTGCCATGCAAGATTGACACAAATGGGTTTGAAGGCCACCACTCGAAGACTCCCTTGGATGGCACTAAAGAATAGGGTTGACATGCTGGATGACACTCTGGATCAAAGAGTTGATCACCTACAAAGTCTCTACGTCATCACTCTCCTTTGCGTCAGAAGGCATAACAACGTACTCATGAGGTGGCCTAGCGAGAGGTCGTCTCCCTTGCTGCGTAGGATCTAGCTATGTACCGGGTCTATCTTGAGCCGACCCCCCACCTCTCCCCTGGAAGTCGCTCATATCAAAATAATTTAGGATTTTGTTCAAGATGAACTCACAATATAGGTTCCTAAGGAAATACTATGGGACTTCATAAGTTTTGCACGATGGGTAATCAAAAACCATGTACCACCTATCATAAAAAAGTTCCTAATCTATTGGTGGTGGAACCAATCAATAGGAAACCTCTTTGCATTGAAGGTAATATTTTGATTTGTGTGGGCCAGTGAATAATGAGGACAAATCACCTTTTGTAATTTTTAAATCTTTTAAATCTTTATATGATAATTTATTTGTGTAATAAGCCCTAGCTGTCTGCCTCCTATCTTTCCATCTAGTGAATTGTTTGATAATTGAATCTACATTTTTAACACTTCTTTTAGTGAAGTTGCAAGGGTCATTCTTTCTGTAGTTGAACCGTTTGCATCACTCAACCTCTTGATTAAATCCTCAATTTGTTTTTTATTGCTCTCAATTTCACTCATTAAATTTTGTTGAGTGCTAGGAGGGTGTTGAGGGAAAGTGGAGGAGGTTGTTGTTGTGGTTGATTAACTTGAGGATTTTTTTCCTCTTGTTTTTGTTGTGCTTGTTGAGGATTTTTAGGGTTTGTAGGTTGATTAGCATCTCCTACAAATTCAAAAAATAAATATTAAATACTACCTAAAACTAACAAATTCAAATAAAAAACAAAAAATCCTTACCTCTCAAACCTTCTCATTGATGTGGTAGCATTCTAGCAATGAAACAAATACCATTTATGAAGAATTTCACAAAATAGATCCTCTTAGAACGTGAGTGCAAAATATTGGCGTTTTGGCCATGGGCAACAAAAATATCACAATGAGAAGTAAAAAATGAATTTTCCTTCTTTTTTTTTCTTTTAATAGTGTGAGCAGTGTTATATACCTAACCTGAAAGATGCAAAACAAAAACAATGCAAAGAAAGAAACAACACTTCAACACCTCAATGATTAGCCTAAGTTATACTCAAACAAAGAAAGATGAAAAACCAAATTTATACCTTGTATGAGTTGACCTCCTTGGTTGGCCCTTTGATAGTTGATGAATGTGTGCTCCTTAATGGAAAATGGACTAAAAATGGATGCAAAATGATCTAGATTATATGATGAATGCAATGAGTTATTTGGGTATTTTGATAAATGAATAAAGATGCAAGTGATGAGACCTCGAAACATGCAACAATGGAGGATGTGAGAACATGAAAGTTGGAGAGCTTGAGCTTGAATTGCAAATGTGATGAATGAATCAATTGAGAGAAAATCTTCCATTTTAAGGGAAGAATCTTTAGAGAAATGGATGGTCAAGATTTTGCCAACATGGGAAAGATGAAGGGTTGTGGTGAGTTGAGGACTCACAAGCCCTCACATCTTGCAATGTGGAGGATGAGATATCACAAGGACAAGTGAGTTGGAAAAGGGATATGTGAGGTGGAGGTACTTGCAAGTACCTTGGGATGGGGAGAAAATTTCCTCAAAAAGAAACTTCTTGTCCTTATGTGGGAAGGATGTTGACATGTGAGGAATTTTAGAATTCCTCACACATCATCATGGGGAAGAGAGAAGTTGTTGGAGGAATAAATGTGAATTTTAAATTCACATGATTGGAAGGGAAAAGTGGTTGGGAGAATAAATGTGAATTTTAAATTCACATGTTGAAAAGCACCTTGTGGATAAGATAAAGTTCTTATAAAGGAAGCTGAAAAGTACCTTGTGGATAAGACAAGGCATTTGTAAAGGAAGTCTTTGTCCCATGTGACTGATGTGACAAGTGAGGGAATTTAGAATTTCCCAACAACTTGCATGGGGAAGAGAAATGCATTGAATGAATAAATGTGAATTTTAAATTCACATGGGGAAGAGGTCAAGGCTTAAAAGGGAAAGCACTTATGAAAGGTTCACTTGGAGTACATGCCAAAGATGACATATGATTAAATTAAGGTTGTGCAAATAGGTGATTAAGAAGATTAATGAGGGATTAGAGGCAAGTGGAAAAATATGGAGGATGTAACATTAATCTTGATTAAAGGTGTGCACATCCTAATCATGGATTAACTAGACTAATCTAGATTTGAAGAAGGTTATGGAGGATGTGACAAGGAGAGAGAAAAAGAGGAATTTAAAATTGATTTAAATTCCAAAATGCTAAATGACCAAATTAAATAAATTGATGTATTTATTTAATTTAGAGAAAGAATGAAAGGTAAACTATTTAATTATAAAATTAAGTACTTTAGGAACCTTAGGGAAAGGGGAAATATTAATTAAATAAGTTATTTAATTAATATTGATGAAATATGTAGATAAAAGAGGTGGATTTTACCATATGGGAGTGGTCAAATTTGGATGTCTACATTTTTCCCCTCTTCGAAATATTGTTAGAATAATAGTGTTTTGACGAAAAATAAAATGCAGATGACTCTATATAGAAAGAAACTAGAAAATCATGCCCCAACATGGGAGGAGTTATGTGAGGTACCCAAATGGAGGGAAATGAAGGGAGATGCCCTGGTCTCGCAAGAGAATGAATAAGATAGAGGAAAAAAAGATAATGGTAGGGTATGCCCCCTTGAGAGGGTGATTAGGGAAGAAAAAGGGGCCCTATATACTTCTTGATATGAGGAAACAAAAGGAACCATTGGATAGAGCTCAAAAAACTATGAAGAGTGGCTTTTGAACAAAGTCAAATAGACATAGGATGAGTAAATGGCAGCCGCGGGAAGTTAGAGGATTAATTGAATTAAAGAGGATTAAATAAAGGGTAAAAATACACTTCACTTAAAAAAGTGGAAAAAGGGAGGGAAAACTTATATGTAGTAATTTTAGAAATTACTATTCCTCATTTGTAGACCTGGTAGTTGAGTGAGAGAGAGAAGAGGAGAGGAAGGAGACGAGGAGACAAGGATGTCGGATGACGTGGATGATGACATTATCCATCGGGGGGATGAGGTACAACATTTCTTCCATGAGCACGCGATGCCACGCCAGGCTAGGTTCAAAACCCTCTATGTGATTTTAAGTATTTTTGTTGTATATTTTTGAATTTTAATTCTTTTTGAAAACATGGGTTTCGGGATTGGCATAGTTTAGAAAAATGGGTTGGGGGAAAAATTTTGATTTTTCCCAAGGGGTAGGCAAAATCGCCTATTATAAGTGAGGGAAAGGGGGGTGAATTTTCCCAATTAGAGGGTAAACACACCCAGAAATATAAAAAGAGATGCTTGAAAAGGGAAAAGGGGCATCAAGGGAGGGTGGATTTTCCCTAGGATTGGGAAAATCCTCTCGAAAAAACCATTAGGAGGGACATGGGTGACTCTGCCCAGAGGAGGGGCGAACTTGCTTGTGACCTTCAAGAAGCTTGCTTGCAACTAGGGAAGGCTTGCCTGTGGGAGATCACTTGGGAGGCAAACAAGGGAGGAGGAAAAGAAAAAGAAAAGACTGGACTGAAAACAAGAAAAATAAGATGAATGTGGGAAAATCGAATAAATTTATCTAGAAAAAGGGGGGAGAATTTAGTGAAAAGATAACCTAGGGTCAGGAAATGGAAAAGAGGAGATGAGGAAACATATAAGATGACTGACATGTGATGCGGTATGGTTGTAGTGGTTCGACAGTTTGCAGAAACATGAGAGGTGATTAGAGGTGTTGGAGGCGACGATAACAACCATAAATGGAGCAAACCATGAGGCTCTGTCATAAGAAAGGTTGCTACATTTATTGGGATACCCAACCATTAGAGCTCACCGAGTGATGCTAACAACCCTTATTGAGAGCTAGAGTTTAGAGACTGCGAATTTCCATCTCCCGATAGGAGGGATGACTATAACGTTGGAGGATGTATGGTGGATACTAAGGTTTCCTATAGATGGCCACCTGGTGAGTGTGATGACATCAAATGGAGTAGAGCTAGACCATACCCTATGGGTGTTGTTTGGATGAGATGACCTTCCTGTGAAGAGGTAGAGGTTGGATGTAGACAGATGTCTAGCATTGGGGGTGCCAATACTACCACTATACCTATGCGGGTTGATTAGTGGATTGCTATTACCAAACCAGAGTGGGTGTTTATGTAGTCTGAGCTACATGGAGGTGATTCTACATATCGTTGAGGGGAGAGAGGGGGAGTTCACATGGGGTATATGCGTACTAGTGAATCCCTACAGAGACATGTGTCCCATGTGTTACCAAGAGGCACTCAGTGTGACATAAGTGACACTGCTATAGGTATGGGCTTGGGAGAACATTAGTGTTGTTAGGCCAAGAGTGGTGAGAGTAGGAGAGGAGGATGCGACAACACTAGTAGCTTATTGGTATGTGGCAGAGTATGGCTGGGTGTGGCACTATGAGGGCTTCGAGGATCTGGATAGATGAAGGAGAACATTGGATGACCTTGAAGAGGAGCATATAGTGTGGAGGTCGTACATGATACGATGATTTTATGGATGGAGGGATGAGGAGAGACACAAAGGCTATTTTTGCACTAGGTGCTACATATTCTAGAGGAAGCCATGTACAATGGAGGCACATATGATGGATAGGGTGACCAGATAGTTTGGGCTTACACAGGACATTCCACGTTGACCAGAGAGATTCTGATGGATCTCGTGAGAGTGGCCATGGGGAGAGCTGATTTCGTCGAGGTTTGCAAGAGAGCATTGGGAGACAGTACAACCGGTACCTTACCTAGGTAGGAATAGGGGAAGGTAGAGGCAAGAGTGATATATTGATATGTCATGTGCCATTCCCATCATCGACCCCTACAAAATATGCCAGAGGGGCTGATTTTTGATGCATTGGGGTTTGGCCCAGAGGATGAGCTATGATTGGTAGACCAAAGGAGAGGGGGGAGGAGGGAATAGTAGAGGCAAGCCTGGGAGGTAGCTGGAGCAATAGGACAATAGGAGAGAGGATAGGGGGAGGTTGGGACCGCAAGGCAGTAGAAGAGGGCTAGGAGGAGGAAATAGTGGAGGAGAGCCTGGGTGGAGATCGAGGTAGAGGTGGAGATGATAGATGAGAGAGATGAGCTAGGGGTGGAGGCTAGGGCAGAAATTCAGCAGGAGAGAGGATAGGGAGAGGCTGAGGCTGCAAGGTAGTAGGAGAGGGTGAGGAGATCGACGTAGAGGAGAGAGATGAGGTAGAGGTGAAGATGATGGATGAGGGAGAAAAGGTAGGGGTGGGGGGAGAGATGGGAGAGATGAGGCAGTGGTGGAGGTGTTGGATATGGATGTTCATGATATTTCCCCATTGGTCGTGGTACCACCGATAGCAAAGGATCCATCTATACTATTGAGAGTGGCCATGGAAAGATTATAGATCATTGAGCAGAGACTAAGAGATACAGAGGCAACAAGATGCAGACTAGAGGCAGAGGTGAGCATGTTGTGAGAAAATATTTCTAGAGTGTGGTCAGAGGGCGAGAGGGATTTTGGGGACTTAGCCAACACAACATCACGACGCATGGAGGAGGTATAGGTAGAGAGGTATGGGTTGTAGGCCGAGGTGAGCTAGCTATAGGGGGAGGTGACTCAGCTGGAGGGAGAGGTATCTAGAAAGCATGAGGAGGCGGTGGATGTGAGATGAGATCAGGATAGGCTAGAGGCAGTGGTGAATATACTACAGTCAAGGGGACAATGAGAGCCTGGAGAATTGATAGTAGGTACCAACATGGACCATGGTGGGGGTGGAGAAGGACATGGATGATTTGAGGATATAGGTGGAGGGGCTATCGAGAGAGAGGACTGAGCTAAGATGGGAGCGAGATGAGATTTGTGACAAAGTTGAGGTAGAAGAGAAGAGAGTGGGAGACATGGGGTTGACGCAAGAGAGGGAGGATGCTATGAGGGCCTAGGTGCAAACCTAAGCAGAGAGGGATGCATGAAAAACATAGGTGCATACCCTATAGAGTGAGAGGGACATGGCACAGATACAGGTGTAGACCCTATAGAGGGAGAGGGATGCGGTGGTGGCACAAACACAGGTTGCAAAGAGAGAGAGAGATGCAATACAGGCTTAGGCACAAACAATGCAGGGTGAGGGTGGTGAGATGGGGGCAGAGGTACAAAGATTGCAAGCACAAATATAGGCTATGTAGGCTAAGAGGGAGAGGGCCATAGAGCAGGTGTCATAGATGGGGGTAGAGATTGGTTAGATAATGTTAGCACAGGATGCATGTGAACAAGAGAGGAGATCCATATGTGGATCCTGGGACAGATATAGGGGAGAGCAAGACGCAGTCAGATATCAGGTAGTGGAGCACAACGAGTACATGCGAGAGGCCAGTTATTATATGGCACCCTACTATATAGTAGTGCTAGAGGAGTGGTGGGTACCTCTCTACATTTGAGCGAGGCCATAGATGCCAACCCCATCCCAGTCAAGAGGGACACATACCCACAGATACAACAGTTGGAGAGAGACTCCTCCACACAAAGGGGCAGTGCCAAAATCGCCTTAGAGATCAGATGTGGGCAGCTCACAGTAGAGAGGGGAAAGGATAGGTGACAAGATACCAAATTTTCATAGATGCATGATGGATGTACAATACAGAGCAGCAGAGATTAGATTTGATCTAGAGCCTTGTATTTGTACTTTATTTGATGATATATTTTTTGGATATGTATTTTGGTTATATGATGGACACTATTATGGACTATGTGATGGAATTTGTATTTTGATTTTTATATATGATATGTGACAACCCTTATTGACACTATGTGATGTATATATGATGGATGATTTTATGTATGCATATGTATGTGTTTATACTTTTATTATAGATGATCATGATGATATGATGTATGGATATGCTTATCATAATGTATATTAATTCTTATATGGATATTGAGATAGATGAAATATGATGACTAACAAGTATGATACAAGATGTGATGGATGATTAATGACTTTATATACTATGGATATGGATCTAACAATTTGTGATGCAAGTGGCAATGTATGTAATGTGTTAATGATATGGAAATGAATGATTAATGAGATGAATCTACGATGCTTAGAATAACCAAACATTATTAATCTAGAAAAATTACTATGAAATAATCCAACGAACCTATATTGTGACATGAGATGCAAGTGATTTCCTTACAATCACTAATAAATAAATGAGATGCAATGTAGATGGTAGATGGACTTTATTTGCGATCATGCTTGTTTTAGCTTATAAAAAATAAAGGTGGTGTGATATATGAGTGAGATGGCTTAACGTGAAATGAAATGCATCATGAACATAAGTGTCAATAAGGACTTGCATAGTAATGAGGGTATATGGTGGGCGTATTTTTGGTCTAATGGAAAGTACTTTCCCTATAATAATTATAAAATTAAGGGAAGATGGGTGTGAAACTGCGCTTGTCAAGAAGCTTAGGTAACCTGAGAAGAATAGAATATGGCAAGTAAATGTTTGCACAACCAAAATCATAGGTCATAGGTAACGTATTAATGGAATGTAATGGATTTAATCATGAAATGTAATCCTAATATAATCTTCCATTTTCAGAGCACTGATTTTTGCTATAACATAAGACACTAGGTGTCGGGGTATGTAAACCAAGGAAAAATTAGCATCCAATGCATAAAACAAACAAAACAGACAAGAAGGTTATCCCAACATCCCAAAATCATGAAGACTTTGGTTGGGCTAGGAACTGGGATAACCACAAGCACAAAACGATGCCCCAACATAACACAAGACCTCAGGGATCTTGGTAGGTACCACGTGGGACAACCTAGAAGATAACAACAAAACAAAAATATTAAGATATTCCCTTATGTTAACCAATCAAAACACACCATAATATGATAGATCATGGCGACCTTGACAAGTTGTGTTAGAGAGCTCAAATGATAAATAAAAGCTAAAAGTATCAAAATATTGCAATCAATTCCAAAACTTCCTTTGCCATAGGATCAAGAGGATGGATGGGGTTAAGGAGGTCTATTAGGAAGGATGCATCCTATTGAGAAAAAAGATGGATACTATACTAAAAGATTGATAAATGACGTAGGAAATTTTGAAACCGATTGAATCTCACGATACGAGTGGATCTCATTTGTGAAGAACTAGCTAGATAAGGACATACTTGACGAATAAAAACAAGACATGAGAGATAAGATTGACACACCCTAATGACCTAGGGACTCACGGGATGATCAGAGATTAGCCTTGCCTACGTGAAAGAGAAAATCCCTCGTAGTTCAAGAAAAGATCATGGATAAAAGAAGAAAGAGGACTATTGGAGACAAGTGATGGAAAATGATGAAAAAGATAGAAAAGAGGTAGCCCCGAGGGTGGATCAAATGATTGAACTTTCCTATGTGAAAGCACAGGGGCAATGTAATTTGAAAAAGACTGACTAGGGATAAGAGCATAAAGGGGACAATGGAGACCACGATGGATGAACAAAATGCCCTGTGGGAAGATCAAATGATTAGCCTTGCTTATGTGAAATCATAGGGGCAACATAGTTCAAAAAAGACAAAAAGTACCAACATGACATGATGGGATCTAAATGAAGACCGACACGATGAAGGATCCTATGTGGAAGTGAAGGACCAACAAGATGATAGGACTGACGTCACAAGATCAGAATGGATGAAAGCATAAAGTAACTAGGACACAAGGTAGAAAATGATTAATCCCTTTACGAATGGTGCCTATGAATAGGTTTTCACCAAACATATTTATCCAAGGGTGGTTTTCACCATAGGACAAATTATTTCTCTTTACTATTTTTGGATTTTTTTATTTGTTTTGTATTTTTGATATTTTTTACATTTTTTTTGAATTTTTCTGATTTTCACAGGATAGGATACCCCAGCTGACTTAAGTGTAGAACCTTTTCAAGTGCATTATATTAATGGGATCCTCTAGGGGATCTCCTTTAGGCATAGAAATTCTATATGCACTTGATCTATACTTGGTTGTGATGACATAAGGACCTAGGCAATTTGCTTCAAATTTTCCCTTCTTATCTCGGTCCTGTTGAGTGCGTTTGTTCTCCTTGAGGATGAGGTCACCAATGTTGAACCAGAATGGACAAACCTTCTTGTTGTAGCTTCTTTTTAGATGATTATGATAGGCTTGAAGGTGGTCATACACTTTGATCCGTATTTCATCAAGGAGTTCTAGTTGGCTAAGTCTTGCAACTCGAGCGTCTTCGTCACTAATAAGATTCTTCAAGGATATTCTTAGTGATGGGATTTCTACCTCAATCATAAAGATATCCTTGACACCATAGATAAGAGAATACAAAGTGGCACCAGTAGGGGTGTGGATGGAAGTGCAATACGCCCAAAGGGTAAGATGGATGTGAAGGTGCCAATCTTGACTAGTATTGTTGACTACCCTTTTAAGGATTCTGATGAGAGTTCTATTGGTAGCTTCCACCTAACCATTACCCTAGGGGTAATAAGGCATGGACCAACAATTTTGGATGCGTAAAGTGTCACAAAGGTGTTTCATGGTTTGGTTCTTGAAAGGATTTTCATTGTCGGAGGTGATGGTAGATGCTATTCCATATCAGTAGAGAATATGGAAGAGGATAAATTTGGAAATTTGAGTACATGTGATTTGTGAGAGTGGCATCACTTCCACCCACTTGGTGAAGTACTCAATTGCGATAATGATGAAGGTATGGCCATTAGAGGATGGGGGATAGATCTTGTCGATTAGGTCAAAACCCCATTGAGAGAAGGGAAACAGTGCTACAAGAGGCTGCAAATCTTGTACTATAGCATGTATCAAATCATTGTGTTGTTGACAGGGTAAGCACTTCTTGATGAACTCACAAGAATCATGTTCTAATGTAGGACAATAATATCCTACTCAGAGAATTTTCTTAGCTAGGGCCATTCCATTTGAGTGGGCCCCACATACACCACTATGTACTTTAGTTAACATAGTATGGGCTTCAGTCTTGTTCAAGCACCAGAGGAGGGTTCCATCATACCCACATCGATAAGTGTATCACCTATGATTATGTAATGGTATGTTTGTTGGATGAAATATTTTCTTTGATTGTGTGTGAGATCGAGAGGTAGGATATTATCACGAAGGTAAGTGTAGATATCATGGTACCATGGTGACATGGGACCTACAATGTCACACACCATCTCACTCTCTAGGATATCATAAGCTAGGATTAACAGTTGTTCAATGAGAAAATCATAGTCCATTATGTCTTTGGGCATGTCAATTAAGGAGCCAATGGTAGCCACAACATCCGCTACTTTGTTCTGGACTCTTGGGATCTAATCGAACTAGATGGATGTGAAATAATTTTTAAAGTCATCAACCATGCATTTATAAGGTAGTAGCTTATCATCTTTTGTGAGAAACTCATCATTGACCTATTTGATGACTAATTGAGAATCACCAAAGACTCTCAAGTGAGTAATATGCCATTGGATTGCAATTTGGAGGCCAGTAAGAAGAGCTTCATATTCAACTATATTATTTGTACATGGGAAGGCCAATATGAATGACTTTGGTATATAATCCCCTTGGGGGTTGAGAAGCAAGATTCTTTCCTCCGATCCATTATGTGTGTATGAATTACAGTGTCCATATGGCCGTTTTTGTTACTACGAAGATCCCTTCATCAAGAAATTCGGTTGTGAGAGGATAGGAATCCACTTGGGGAGCATCTACCAACTGATCAACTATCACTTGTCCCTTAATAGATTTTTGATCCACATATTCTATATCAAATTCACTTAACAACATGACCCACTTAGCCATGCGACCAGTCAAATTTGTTCATGATAACAGGTATTTGAGTCGATCAACCTTAAAGATGAGCTTCATTGGGTGGCTAAGCATGTAATGTTGAAGTTTTTGTGAACTAAAAACCACGGCTAGGCAAGCTTTTTCCAGTGAGGAATAGTTAAGCTCATAATCTACAAGGGTCTGACTGATGTAGTAGATTTCTCTTTCATTTGATGACTCATCATGTTGTGCCAACAATGCCCCCAATTCCACAGAAGCAGCAGAAATATACAACAAGAGTGGTTTACCAGGAATTGGTGGCATAAGGATTTGTGGGTGAGCCAAATACTCTTTGTTCTTGTCGAAGCTGAGTTGAAACTGTTGATTCCACTTAAAGGCAATATCTTACTTTAGGAGATGAGTGGATGACTAACACTTGTCTGCTAATTGAGAAATGAACCGCTGAATGGATTATAACTTACCCTGGAGGCTCCTTAACTATTTGAGATTGCATGGTGGGGCATATCCATAATTTCTTCAACTTTCGCTGGACTAACTTCTATACCTCTTCGGGAGACAATGAAACCCAATAGTTTTCTTGATGTGATCCCAAAGAAACATTTCTTAGGATTTAGCCTTAGCTTATACTGCTCTAGATGCTCAAAGATATTCTTGAGTACCCCATGATGTTCTTCCCTTGTTCTTTATTTTCCTAGTAGATCATCAACATAATCTTCCATTATGATGTGGATGAGGTCGTGGAAGATTATGGTCATAGCTCATTGGTAGATTTCCCTTGTGTTTTAAAGGCCAAAGGGTATAACATTATAATAGAAGGTGCCCCATGGTGTGGTGAAAGCTATTTTTTGTTGATCTTCAAGTGCAATTATGATCTGATTGTATCCAGAGAAGTCATCCATAAGGGAAAGCATCTCGTGTCCGAAAGTGATTCAACCAAAATTTCTATCTTTGGCAATGAAAAATCATCTTTGGGACAAGCCTTGACAAGATCATGAAAGTTTGTATATACTCTAATAACACTATTTGGTTTGGCTATGGGCACTACGTTGGAGATCCATTTCGAATAGTCAATGGGCCTTATGAATCTAGCTTCTAATAGCTTTTCCAACTCTTTCTTAACAAGTAAAGCTACTTGGGGGTGAATTTTTCAGAGCCTCTACTTGACAAGTTTGACATTAGGATGTACGTCCAGGTGATGTACTACTAAGGTAGGATCGAGGCCTAGCATGTTTGAATATGTCCATGTGAAATTGTTGATGTCTTCTTTGAGAAATTTAGTGATGGTAGAATATTCTTCCTTTGACAGTGCTTTGGCTACATATGTAATTTTGGGATCCTCTTCAGTTCCTAAATTTATTTCGTATGTTTCTTCTATCAGGATGGATGATCATTTAGAGATCTGAGTTCCTACAAGGGGAAGATGAACATCCCCATCTTCTAGCACCTCATCAAGGTTTTCCCTATCAGATACACCCTTTGTTTTTACTTTTTCTAGGTCAAGAAGTGCCTTAGGGAGGTTTTAGCTAGGTGACCTTTTTTTATTTTTCTTCTTTTTACTTTTGCAGTTAGGGTGTTCATCTGCCTCTAACCCCATGAGGTGTATGTACTGATCCACAAAAGGAAAGGTATCGACATGTGTGCTACCATGTAGGTCCGAGTCTATGAGTTTAGGATGTTGAAGGGATAGGCTAATGGTGCAGATGTATAAGCAATAAAAAATGGAATAAAGGTCAGTGTAATCTACATCATCGTATGTGTGTATGATGAATTCCTCCTCTGGTATGTCTTCAAGGAGACTATTGCTCTCACTGAATTTGTTAGAGGCAAAAGATGATGTTATAGATCCCTTTTGTTTGGTGTCATGACCCAAGCCCGAGTATCTTGGTCTTCTTATACCCTTAATATGGTGTTTCCTTCCTTGCTCTTCAGTGCCAAGGCCTCCCGCCTGATAACTATACTTGTCCGCAAACTTAGAGGGCCAAGGATAGTTCTCCTGGATATATTCTTGCAAAGGAGGGGAGGGATCAGGTTCCTCACAATAGACCCATTGGCTTATGTCATCTTCTGGCACATCTTTTCTTAACCTAGGAGAGTGGTAAGTATTGGTTCCCACATTCTTGGAGCTCAAAGTGATAGTCTTGTCTTCTAGTTTCAGTGTAGACTGAGAAGGTTTGCCATATGTGTGTGGTGAGGGTGGCATAGTTGCCACATTCAAAGCTGTGCACATCTCATATTCACCACATGCCTTCTCAATGATCTAGACTTTAGTAAGGGTGGAATTAGATGTGGATGAAGTGGTGGCTAATGTGGTGGTAGATGAGTGGGATGATAATGTCTGTGGTGGTCCCATTTCCACTCTAGGAAAATAGTGGAAATGAGGAAAAGAAGCTTCTAATGTGCAATAATATTCAAATGGTTGGGGATCCGCATGTATGGTAACTTCTACCCCATTTAATGGGAATTTTAGGAATTGATGGTATGTGCATGGAATAGATTGCATGGCATGAATCCATGGACAGTCGAGGAGGAGGTTATAGGGGAGTTCTAGATCAAGGATGTGACATGTATTGTATTGCACAACTAGACCAACCTAGATCGAAAGACATATTGTTCCTTCAGAATCATGCTCTACATTATCATATGCCTTGATTGTGATGACTTGATTATTTAAATAAACATGGGTGTATCCCACCTGTTTTATGAATTTCAATGTAACAAGGTTCAAGGTAGAACCATTATCTACCAAGAACCTCTTTACTTTATGACAATTTACTAGGACCTCTAGATGGAGAGAATGGTTATGATTAGAGTCAATGCAGGGCAGGTCGTTTTGGTTGAAACCTAGTTGATAGGTGACCAAGAGGTGCCCTACCAATGCTTGAAATTATGTAGGGTCTATGTCACTAGGAACTTGGGTGTCTTGTAAGGCCTTATTTAGGATTTCTTGGTGTGTGGTAGAAGACTTAAGAAAGTCTAGAATGGATATCTGTGCCGAAGTCTTTCCCAGATGGTCAAGAATGTTGTATTGTGAACTCACAAGTTGTGGTTGGGTGGATGCAGAGGCTCCAGGGATTGTGATGCGAGTTCGATGGTGGTAACAACACATTGTGGATCCTTTCCTTTTATGTGTATCATAGATACATGTGGTTCCACTTATTCGATGTGCATGATGAGACCTTCAGAGTTAAGTGGCACATTTTTGTAACTAATGTTGTTGGTGTTGTTATTTTGATTATTGTTATTTCTAGGTCCTGGGTTTGAGTTTGATGTGCTTGGGCCTTGGTTATGCTTAGGGAAAGCATTTTGATATATTTTCAATTGAGCATTGGATGAAGGTGTTGTGTTGGCATCCACATGTATGTCACCTCGATCTATGAGATCTTGGATGTACATTTTCAGACTTTGACACTTATTCAATGTATGCCCTTTAATCTTGTGGAACTCACAATATTCATTTTCTTTAAACCAGACTGGTTTAGGCTTGGATTCGTCGGGTGGCTTGGTCACATGATATGTAATTGGGTAATTGGCTTGAAGAATCCTATTAAACACGACACTTAGGGGTTACCCTAGTTGAGTGAATTGATGTTTTCCATTCCCTTGGTTATTCTGATTGGATTGTTGGTTGGGACGAGGTGCTCCATGTGGCACTAATATAGCATGAGGGTTTGACTGTTCAGGAGGATATTATGACGTTTGTGAAGTATTAGCCACTTGGACGTGTTTTGTTCCAATAACGAGGCTTATCCCTGAACAAATTCTCCTTGTTGGAGTTAAAGATTTTGACTAGCCCTTTGGTGATAAGGGCCCTCTCAAGAATAGGACCTTTCTCCGCTATTGCTGCAAAGGTTGTGACACAGTGGAGTCTGAAGTTGTGAGCCATATCAGAATGAGAGTTTTCAATGAACAAGGTGACCATATCCTTTTCCCTTAGTGGGGATTTCATACGACTGGCTAGGGCTCACTGTCTTTGAAGATAGATTGCAGAGGTTTCTCCCTCATGTTGCTTTTCCTTTAGGAGATCTAACATGTCGATATCCTTCTCTAGATTAAAGGAGAAGTGGGAGACAAACTCTTCTAAAAGTTGTGTAAATGACTTGATAGACCCCTTTTCAAGAACCATAAACCAATCAAGAGCTATCCCTTGTAAACTCCTAGGAAATAATCTCATGAGATAATTGTCATTATGCATGACTTCTTGACAATGGGCGTAAAAATCTTGAAGGTGAGCTTTGGGATACTTGGTTCCTTTATACTTATTGAATTTTGGAATTTCAAAATGCTT
>VDFB02000003.1:514817457-514832385 GCA_007258455.2 Sequoia sempervirens | reverse complement strand
TCTCTCTCTCCCCTCTCTCTATCTATCCCTCCCACCCTACCTAGATAAGTCCCTCTCACTCCACCCCCTCCCTTTCTCTCCCTCTATTAGGTCACTCCATCCCACACCCTCTCCCTCTCTCTCCCACTCCCTCTCTCTCGCACTCCCTCTCACTACCTATCTCTCATGTCTCTCCCTCTCACCCTCCCTCACACTCTCAAGTCTCTCCCTTTGGAACCCTACCTACATAACTCTCACTTTCTCTCCATCTCTCTCTCCCCCCCTCCCTCTCTCTCCCTCTCTCTCAATTCTCTCTAGATCTCTCTCTCTCTTAAAATTCTCTCTCTCTAAAGACATACATAAATAAATACATAAAAGCATAATACATATGTACATACAATCCTACATACATACAAGCACACATGTGCATAGATAGATACAATCTTACATACATATAAGTACACATACAATATACATGCATTGATACATAAAGGCATACATACATACATGAAATACAAGCATACATGTACATACAAACATAAAAATATATAAAAATAAATTCAATAGAGTAGAATTTAACATAAAGAAAGACATAACATGAGCATGTTATACTGTGTTCACATTATGTCTTGCTAGACATGCTCCCCACAAATGAAAAATTTATGTCAAAACTAGGATATAATGCGAGCGCATTATAACGTGCACACAATATATCTTGCTTTGGGAATCCCCAACCCTCGTGATTGGTATTTTCCTTGGAATACCAACCCAAAGGCTTGGAGGGCATTCCCAATGACTAGAGACGTGTTTTGCAAATTCTACAATATTTCACATAATCAAGTTCGTACTCACCATTAGAATTGCATGTGGTTCAATATCAAACAAATCAAACATTTGGGTAATCTTAGATTCTCTCTTAGCTATCCAAAAATATAATTTTTTTCATTTTCTAACAATGTTAAGTCTTTCATTCATAACTTCTTTTGTTTATATGTCTCTTTTTTGGAAAAAAGTAGTGTTTGGTGTTTTTTTCTTTATAAATTAACCATTCATCGAAATTTCAAATAAATTACATTTTTAGAAACTAGACTTCATTCTACAATTTTATTTTATTTTTAAATCAATTAGTTTCCAAAATGTTTAGGGGTAGCATGGCCAAAATTCTATTTTTGAGGAAGTGTCCACTTCAAAAATTAGTAAAAAATCAAATATTCATTAAAAATTTATCAAAAAATTTGTGCATCAACTACATACTATTAGCTAACTTCTGACTGTAGCGATTTTAAAAATTAAAAAAAGTTCACCATACTAGGGTCGTACAAGAGTTGCTATGTTATGTTTTTCTGACAAAAACAACACCAATTTGTGTACGTCCCTCATTTGAACCCCTTAATATCAACCATTTTTTAAATAAATTAGTAGTTTAGAAAGTATACTTAGAGCACTTTGATCCTTGCTTTTGTTCCATCTCAAAATTTTGAGTGTAACTATCCTCAATTTCATGTCCAAGGTTAGTATTTCCTGATTTCAGAAAAAAAAGTGGCCACTTAAGTCCCCTTTTTGGGAACCATCTTTGTGCACATACCCTAACATTTTTTTACCAAGAATGATAAGTACTTCTAACCATCTTATGCAATTCTTCAAGAATGTAAACAATGTATATCATGTTGGAAATGGTGTCTCAAACTTACTGGTTGAATATCCCTTCTCGAGTTTGTTTTCCTTTTTGCATCAGCCTAACAGTGCTCTATCGACAAGACCTTGTTCTCTATCCCAACGATGGTCTAATGAGTCTTCATGTTTTCACTGAGCACATTATCGCCATGTCATGGGTTTTTGTAAATTCCTCACCTCCAATTGTAGGTTTTGAATTTCGGGTCACTCCCAACCTGGCGACTTGTTCTATCAGCGTAACACCTTAATATCGACTAGACCCTAGTGATAGCCTAAGTAATGGATTGATGGCTATATATGGTGGGACCCAAGCTTATAGTGTAAAGGGAAGTGTCATCGATGGGACTATGTTCCATCGGTAGGACTCTGATTTGAGTTCCCTCGATGACCCAATACCTAAAGACAATTGACTAGTGGTGATGCAGTGTTGAGCTGGAGGCAATGGGGACCACTTGGAATATTGTCAACATGATTTGCTACTTTGGTGAGAGATTATTTGGAGTCTCTCTGATACAAAAATGAATATTAAATTGTAAATGACATTGTGGGACCCAACTACTACTCAATTGGAAAGTAATAATTGGCTAGTGAACATTGTTGATCGTTTGACGATTAACAAGGTGGAAAAGTGGTCATCAGCAGGACTTGGAAAGATTGGTGGAAGGATGGATTTTGTTCCAATGACAGCCCAATATGGAAACTGCTAAATGATGGTTTGTATGTTGTAACTGATGGAAACTGGATTGGATTCTTTCTAGCATGATTTTGGTGATGCATATTGATTGATTAATTCTCCCAAAAGGAAATTTATGTATGTAAGACATTGTAATAGTGATCGATAAAGAGAGAGTTCAGTTGAGTTGGTTGAAAGATAATGAGATTGATCAAGAATTTCAATGCTTCCTCTATTGAGTGTCTAAATTTACATATGAGAGGGAGAAATTGTAACTCTGTTGTGAATTTTTTGATCACTATAATACAAAGTATTTTTCCTTGGTGTGGTGGGTTTTTCTTCTTAGAAGGGTTTTCCCATGTTAGATTTGGTGTCTATTCTACATTGTGTGAATTTTTCTATCTATTTCCTGGTAATTTGCATCTCTAATGAACTGTAATATTGAAATTTGAACCTTATTTATGCATTCTCTTCTTAAAATTGTCATTAGGAAAGTGTTTATACACCTCTACTTTCCTTACAAGTGATATCAAATCTTAGCCAATTATGTTATCCTTGTGGGTTGGGCAGGTTTTTTGTGCCAATTCTGAAGTGGGAGTCTTGTAGAGTAGTCTGGTAATTTCATTTGTAGGCTAAGATGGCAAGCACATTAGGGAAGATTAAAATTGAGAAGTTCAATGGTGGTAATTTTGAGTTGTCGAAACTCAAAATGGAAGATTTTTTGGTTGATAGAGATCTTTGGATTTTTGTTTCTAGAATGAAACCTACAAGCATGAAGAAAGAACATTGGGAGCTCATAGACAGAAAAAAAAAAGGGTTGATAAGACTCTATTTAGCAAACTCTTTTCTCCTAAATGTTCATGAAGAGAAGTTTGCATTTTCTTTGTGGAAGAAGCTTGGAGACATTTATCAGGGCAAGTCCTTGGTGAATAAGTTGTTCTTAAGGAATAATTTGTACTCTTTGAAGATGGAGGAAGGGGCTTCTATGGCTAATCATCTGAATACATTCAATATGCTCATTGCTTAGTTGAAATTTGTAGGTGTAAAGATAGATGATGAGGATCATTGTATGCTCTGGTTGTGTTCTTTTCCTGACTCTTGGTATCATTTAGTGATGATGATTGGGAGAACAACAACCACTTTCAAGATGGAAGATGTGGTTGCTTCATTGATATCAGAAGAGATGCGAAGGAAATATTCTAAGATGGAAAAAGAGGCTCTTGTTGTTCAAGGAAGATCAAAGGAGAATGACAAGAAGGACATGAAGTCTAAATCAAAATTTGAAGGGAGATCAAAGTCTCATGGCAAGAAGTCCAAGGTGAAATGCTGGAATTGTGGGCAGCCTGGTCATGTCGAAAAGGATTGCAAAGAGGAGAAAAAGAAGAAGAAAAATAATTCTTTGGATAATGATTCTTCTCAAAGTGATGCAGATGCCTTCATTGCAGCCTCGGTGACTCAGGCATCAGATGATGTATGGTTGATTAAATCAAGTGCATCTTTTCACATGACATCTCACAAAGATTGGCTTACAAAATACAAAAAGTATGTTGGTCGAAAGGTGTATCTAGCAAGTGATTCATCTCTAGAAGTTTCTAGTCATGGTAGAGTTAGAATTCAATTTCCTAACAGAAGGATTAAAGGAATTGATGGCATAATGCATATACCAGGTCTAGCTCAAAATCTATTGTCTGTAAGAAAGTTGAATGATGTTGGCATACACATTTCTTTCTTGAATGATGGCTATAACTGATAAGAGGTTCGATGGTGTTGGCTAGGGGTGATCGAATTGGTACTCTATACAAGCTGGACACACTTGTAGTTCAATGCAACAGTGTCTCTGAAAATTCAAGTATGCTTGAGTAGAGGAGACTAAAGTTCCTCTGGGGGTGAATTCTTTCGAGGTGAAACTTCCTACAAAAAATACCATGCTTTGGCATCAAAGGCTCAGCTACATTGGTGAGAAAGGCTTAAAATTTTTGAAAAAAAAAAACCTGGTTGAAGGGCTTGATGATTGTAACCTTGAGTTCAATTTTTTCGAACATTGTATAATATGGAAAACAACATCATGTTTCATTTTATTGTAATCCTCATAAATCTTCTGGTATTCTAGATTATATTCACTCTAATGTTTTTGGTCCAATAAATGTTCCTTCGTTATCGAAATCAAGATATTATGTTTCTTTTATTGATGATTATTCGAGAAGGGCATTTGTGTACTTTTTAAAAATTAAATCAGAAGTGTTCAGTCAGTTTAAAGATTTTAAAAACTTGGTAGAAAATAAAACTAGTAGAAAAATTAAATGCTTGAGGAGAGATAATGGCAGTGAGTTTTGTTCTACAGATTTTGAAAGGTACTGTAGATTTTGAAAGGTACTGTAAAGACCATGGAATAAAAAGGCATAAAATGACACCTTACACTCTGCAACAAAATGGAGTTGCTGAAAGGTTGAGCAAGATGCTAATGGAAAAGGCAAGAAGCATGTTGAGCAATTTTGGTCTAGAGAAGAAGTTCTAGGCTAAGGTTGTGGCTACAACATGTTATTTAATAAATCGATCTCCCTCTTCGGCACTTGTTGACAAAACACCTATGGAAGCTTTGTCTAGTAAGAATCCCTCTTTAAGACATTTAAGATTATTTGGTTATGAAGCATAGGTTCATGTGCCAAATGAAAGATCTAAATTGGAAAATAAAGTTGTAAAATGTATCTTCATTGACTATGACATTTGTGTTAAAGGATACAAGCTTTGGAATCTAGTGACTGAAAAGGTTTTCTACATCAAAAGTGTAATCTTTCATGAGCTGAAAGCTTCTTCGGTGGATCTACAGTCAATGATGAAAGAAGAAAACAAAGAAAAGGTCGTTGAAATTCCTCAAACTCCATATAAAGAGGAACTATGAAGTGTACCTGAAACTGAGGGGAGTTCTAGTAGCTCTAAGAGTTCTGATGAAGAAGAACCACAACCTCAACCTCAACTTTTGAGGAGGTCTACATGTGAAAGGTGACAACTTGAAAGGTATGGTTTTTCAGTGTTGGATGTAAATTATGCCTATGCTTTGATTACAAGCACTGATGAGCTTAGGACTGTGAAAGAGGCTATATAAATGTCTAATTCAAATTCTTGGTTGGAAGCCATGAATGAGGAAATGGCGTCATTAAAATAGAATGCAACCTAGGATTTGGTGCTCTTTCCTGAAGGTAGAAAGTCTATTGGCTGTAAATGGGTATTTATGAAGAAAATCGGTATGGATGGAAATGTTGAAAAGTATAAATCTAGGTTGGTTGCAAAAGGCTATTCCCAGGTAGAGGGAATTGATTATGGGGAAATATTTTCCCCTATAGCTAAGATGACATATATCAAATTTATTTTTTCACTCGCAGCAGCATATAACTTAGAGATTGAACATATGGATGTGAAGACAACATTTCTTCACGGAGATCTTGAAGAAATTTATATGTCCTAGCGTAAGAACTTTGTAGAAAAAGGTAAAGAAAATTTGGTTTGTAAGTTAAAGAAATATCTGTATGGTTTAAAACAATTGCCTAGAATGTGGTACCAGAAGTTTGAAATTTTGGTTTTGTCATTGGGATTTGTAAGACCAAAATTTGATCATTGTGTGTACTTCAAAACTGAAAATGATTGAGTTCTTATTATTTCCCTATATATGTTGATGATATTCTATTCATAGGAAAATGTAAAACAATGATTTCTAATCTAAAATCTTAGTTGTCTGTAAAGTTTGAAATGAAAGACCTTGGCGCAAAAAGGTATATTTTGCAAATGGAAATAAAATGAGATAGAACTAGTAGAATGTAATGTCCCCATTTTAGCTATACACCATTTAGTGACTGATAGCCTATTTTCATAAGCCTGTAGGCTCGTCAGAGGTAAAATTAGGGTTTCCTATTTTATAGTGGTTCTGATGGCTTGTATGTTATAGTTTCAAATGCATGTCTAGTGGAGTTTTCTACATTTTCAGAGAGCTTCGCAGTGGTGTGTTTTGCAAAGGCATTGGGAAATTTTTTAGAATTTACTATTTTCAGTAAGTTTTATTTCTAGCAGTGCCATCTTGGGTAGTAGCATCAGTAGTCAACTCAGTTTCCATTTCGAGCAATGTAGTTTGGAGCATATTTGGCTTTCAACATTTTGAGGCCCATTTTGGGTAAAATGATTTATTCTAAGTCATTAATGTTACAATTTCTTATTGGCCCCCTTGGCCTAGTATTAATGACTTAAAGTTGTTTTAAAAGGTGGCCTTTGAGGGTGGAAGCCTCATTGAGAGATTATTTAAATATTTATAAAGTAAATATTTCTCCTCAAGTCTTGGACACCTAGAAAGGTGAATTTAATGTTTTAAACATTTAAAATATTTCAAAAGTAAATTGGGTGTCTCTTTTGGAGGGAAAAAAAATATGGAAGCTAAAGAGCCAACAATCACCTTCAATTCTATAAAAGCAGGCCATTGCTCATTCATTTTTCATCTTTGGAAAATTGTATTGAAATATTGTTGAATTGATTTCAGAACCCGACTAAGGGGAAGCTTAACTTTTCTACTCCATTCTTCGGGCCTAAAACTATGGTTCCCTAGATGGATGATTGTGGGTGTGCTTCATCCAGAAGTGCACATTGAGTTTCAAAGTTGAAGATTTTGTAGTTTTTGATAATAATTCTCATAATTGTGTTTGTTGGTCATATCATGGATGAAGGAGATTTTCATTATCATTTTTTTGTATGATTTTTATGTGCTTCTAGGTATTGAAGAAATTGAATCCTAGTACATGGGCGTCCCTTCCCATAGAAGAGAATAATTTAATTCAAAGTATTTAATTTTATAATGCAAAATTGCCCCTCCCAGCCAGGCTATACCATTAAAGAGAGCATTGAAGTTTGTGCCAAATAATTGAAGGGATTTTGATGTTGTTTAATCTTTGCAAGTTGGGCGTCATCCTTCTTGAGAGCCATTGCACTTTATTTTAGCTCATTCAGAGGTAATTTGAAAGAGTTATAAGTATTTCATTGATGTATAGTTTGTTGGTCTGTATTTCAGTTGATGGCATTTCATATCCAACTTGACTCATTCCATGTTATGCTATAATTCTTGGAAGTCTATGCTTCTAGTTTCATGTGCATTCATTTTGGAGGGAATAGAAGCATTTTGGATGATGATATGAACAATTCGGGGGAATAGAAGCATTGTTTTATGTTGCTAGTTTGATTATCTCAATTTGCTCGTCTTAATATCAGACCTGGTTATTCTCTTTTCATGTTATATTTCTTTGGTCTTTCAACTCACATTTGTGATCAGAAGTATAGTATAATTCTTGTAGAAGTTTGGAGAATATTTCTATTGTAAATTCATTGCAATAAGCTCATTATAAAACTGTAAACAGTAGTACTATTCTAGTCATTTCATTATTACATTTACTTTGTGTTCAATTGTCACATTATAACCCCTGGATGGTTTGCTGCCAGTTTGAAAAAAATAACTTGCTAATTCTCTCATTGTACCCACTGAAAAAGTGGTGAATTAACACTCATGAGTGGATGCCCACCGTAGTAGATGAATTAGTTGAATTATTTATAGTATTCCCCCCACTGTTTAAGTGGTTGAGCAGAAATATTCATGGCTAGTTCATCGCCTAAGTTCTTTTAGTTTTGTAATAAGTACTCTGCCATATGTTAGCACCTCGCCTTCAAAGGGATCTTGTGTGCACATTCTTGGTGTTTAGTTTTATCATTTACTTCTAGCTTAGTATTTCAAGTTTAGATTATTGCTAATGATCCCATCACCATAAGTTATCACCTCGCCTTCAATAGGATCTTGGTGAACTTTCTTGGTGAAGGTTACTTTCAAGTTGGATATCTTTTGGGATCTAACGCTAACATTTGGTGTAGTTTTGGTTTCTGTTGTGGAAACATCGATAATTCAAAGGAAAAAATCAAGGGGTATATTCCATAGAAATCTTTGGCTAAGCCAGAGTAAGTATATAAATATTGTCCTGGAGAGATTTTATATGACTAATTGCAAGTAGCTAGTTGTTCTAGTGTTGCAAGGAATGAAGGTATCTATTGAGGATTGTCCAAAATCTCCTACTGAGATGGAAGAAATGACTAGAGTGACTTATGCAAGTGTAGTTCAAAGTTTAATGTATGCAATGGTCTGTACTAGGCTAGACATTTCCCAAACAGTGGGAGTACTTAACCGGTTTATGGAAAATCAAGGAAGACTGACTTGGGATGCTGCGAAAAGAGTTTTTAGATATTTGAAAGGTACCTCTCAATACACTTTGTGCTATCATGGTAACTCGGATGGGTCACAAAGATCCATCAACATCCAAGGTTATGTGGATTTTGATTAGGCAAGAGACATTGATAGTAGAAGATCCACTAGTGGATACATGTTCATGTTGAATGGTGGTGCAATTAGTTGGATGAGCAAGCAGCAGGTTGTAGTCGCTTTATCTAATATGGAGGAAAAATATATGGTAGAAACACATGCCTATAAAGAAGCTATTTGTCTTAGACATTTGTGTTTTGATATTGGGTTCAATGTAGGGAAAATTACCATTTGTTGTGACAGTCAGAGTGCCCTTTGTTTGGCGAAAAATCCAACTTTCCATGTCAAGATGAAACATATTGATGTGCAGTATCATTTTTTATGGG
Source organism: Sequoia sempervirens (assembly GCA_007258455.2). Lineage (NCBI taxonomy): Eukaryota > Viridiplantae > Streptophyta > Pinopsida > Cupressales > Cupressaceae > Sequoia > Sequoia sempervirens. Next base: position 514,823,396 of record VDFB02000003.1, on the reverse strand, counting down.
ATATGGTGGAGGATGGAAAGGTCGGTCTTGAGAAGGTGGATACTCTGGAAAACATTGCAGATGCATTAGGGTATGTGTAGGATCATCATGGAAAAAAGAAGCCCTTAAGTGGCAATGAAAATTCAGAAAAATCAGAGTTAAAAAATTTGACGTAAAATTTTGAAAAAGTTATCTATATTATTTCAAAAATATGTAAGAATAGAATCTGTAGAAAATTGAATGTAGTTTCTAAACTACTAGGTTTATTTTTCTAAAAAAAATCTATTTGGTGAAAATTTGAAATTTCAATGTAGTAGTACTTAAATTTCAAGGAAAAAATAAGAAGTAGGTCTCTGTCTGACCATCCTAACCATAATAAAATGATAATATTTTTTTATAATATTTTAGATATGAGTAGAGGACTCATGTCCAGATGTGATGCATATTTTTTTGTAATTTTTTTCTAAGTAAATAATTAATTATGATTTTTTTATTACAACTTTTAAAAAATATAAAAACTTGTATGTCTAACCACCTTAACTTGGTCAAAACTTCATGAAATTTATTTTTTTAAATCCTATAGTATGCAAAGCATAGAATGTGATGCATTTTTGGATTTAAAAAATGTGATACTATTTGAAAGCTATAGATGTTTTTCAATCAAGTTATCAATCAGGACTTTAGTCATAATTCTAATAGAAAATGAAGTAAAGTATAATTTATATTGGTGGAAAGCTAAGAAGCTCCTTTACAAACCCTTTTCATTTCATCAATTTTAGGTAAAAAAAGTTGTCAACCACATGGGTGAAGTCTGGAAAAGCAAGGTAAGTTGTTAAACACTTTTTTTGTGTTGACTTCTTATGATTGGCAGGTCCGAACCAAATTCCAAAGCAAGCCCGAGGCTAATCCCTAGACATTAAATATTGTGTCAGACATATCGGATATCCGATATGTTTTAGATATGAGTTTAAAAAATGTTATACAATTTATAATATATGATTTAAAAAATGCAATAAAGTTTATAATTTAATATGTAATATACAATATAGTTTATAATGTAATATATAATATACAATTTATGATAATCTCTTACCGAATTGTGTATTTAATATATAATATACTATATTATTATGTATAATATTTAAATATTATTTAAATATTTTAGTTAATGTGTATATATATATTGGGCGGGGGCCCTAGCTCGGCTGGCTAAGTAATTCCGTTGCGGCTCTGCTGGTCACGAGTTCTAGTCTCCCCCGTCCCGTGGTACCGGAGGGCGTGTCGCGCCAGCGCCGCCAGTCACGTTAAAAAGTTTACCAGGCGCACTGCAGTTTATAGGGGGTCGTGCTACCCGATTCCTGCAGTCTAAAAAAAATAAAATAAAAATGTGTATATATATATTACTAATATATAAAATATTTAAATATTATCTCTTTCCCTCTCTCTCTCCATCTCTCTCTCTCCCAATTTTCTCATTCAATCACTCCTATCTTTCTCCCCTCTACCCTCTCACTAGTAGAATTTGAAAAATAAATGACTACATGACTAAAAATTTTAGTCACATGACTAACACTAGTAGAATTTGGCAAATAAATGACTAATTTGGTCATTTATAAGTGACTAATCTGGTCATCAGGTAAAATCACAACTAAATGACTAATATTAGACAAATAAAAATGACTAAATAATTAACTAAATAAATGACTAAATAAATGACTATTAATTTATTCTTTTTTCTTTTGAATTTGATCATAATCCATAGAGCTTAAGCCCCCCTCATGGGACCCCTATCTAAGCGGGCCATTTGGTCGCCTAGCTTGCTTGATGCACCAAAAATACCTATTGCGTGGAAGGCATTGGCTCTCGGTGCAGTCTTAAGGCCTTCACATATTTTATAAAAAAAATTAACATTTACATTCTTTAATTTTATTACTCATAATGTTAATGAATCATTAATGTTTTTAACTATGATTTGAAGCTAGTTTGATTTTCCTATTGTGTTAGCATGTCAAATGTATCAAATAGCAATTGTGGTCAATTTCACTAATAAAATATGATTTAAACAATCCAATTGCATTTTGAGGGCTATCTTTTATTTCAAAACACAAGTAAAGATGACTAAATAATTAATCACACAAATAAAAATGATTAAATAATTAGTCACACATAAAAATTAGACAATATGATATTATTAAAGGATTAATTAAAAAAATGAATTCGAGGAAGTGTATTGTATTAGTATTATAATATAAATAATAATATATTGGAATTAAGTAAATACAATATATTATATAATAAATTATAATATAATATGATATTATATAATATATATTAAATTATATAATATTATATTAAATACTAATATTATATAATATTATATTATTATTATATATATAATAATATAATATAATTGCTATATTATAATATAATATAATATTATAATATATTTAAAAGCGGGAGATTTAATTTTGAAATCAAAATCAAATGAAGTAAAGAAGCGGGAAAGTGAGCAATGGTATTCGATTTTTCTAATTAAAATCATAAAAAGGTACTTATTTTCTTTAATACAATGTGAAAAATAAACAATTGGGCCTAGGGTAATGAAAAAACCTAAATCAAAAAGAAACTAAGCCCTAATCTCATTTCATTTTTCACTTGTATTTTTGGATAAGAAACTCATTGCATTTTTCACATGTATTTTTGGAGAAAACTCAACACCGCCATGCTCGGGTAGGGTTTGAAAGTGGAATGGTGACTTATTCTGTTTTGTTTTTGATGATTTTCCTAAAAAAAAATCTTGCAGAGGTAAGTCTTTGGTTTTGAAACTGAAAAGTATTTTCCATTTTGAAGCATTTTATCAAGCTCACTTGGTCACAACTCAGTATTTTTTGTTGTATTTCTTTTTCTTACCATTTGTTGATATCTCTCATCTTTGTTTGACTGCCATTAGAGTATCTTTGAGGCTCATTTCTAAAGACTTTGGAGTGTGTCTCCTTTACAACAATCTTGTGTAAGTTTCATTATTCTTATCTCTTAAACTTCTATGAGAATAGGCTCAATTCAAGCTCAGTAGAAGAAATATGATAAAAACCCTTGTATCTCCCTGCAAAAATCTTGATGGGTTTCTTTATTTCTATAGAAAATGTAAAACTTTGCACTCTCAACTTACTATTTTCATTATTTTGAGGGATTTCTATGTTCTAATGGTCGTGACCTTCATAGCATTCTGAATATTTTTCTTTATGTTCATTTTCTTTTCCTCATGGCTGTATGGTAGAGACCCAATACTCAATAAAACAAACTTTTGTATACTTGATGTTTCCACAAAGGAAACTCCAAAAATTATATAAATGACATGCCCTAAAATTCTTTCTTTAATTTTTTTATCCTCTTTAATTGTGAATGGGATGAATGATAGATTTGACAAGCAGCCAAAGTGTATCTGAATTCCAGAGAGCACCTTCATAACTAAGAGAATTATTATATTTATTGGAAATCTTGATTTTAATAGAGGGTCTTCATAACTGAGAGAATTATTATATTTATTGGAAATCTTGATTTTAATAGAGGGCTTTGTTTCAGCTTATTTCCACTTAATATCACAACTTTTAACATTTCCTGAAATCTCTGGCCTATTTTCATTCATTTTCATATTTTGTTTTTGAAGTAGATTTTGTAAATAATCTAGGCTTATATTCTTGAACCCATTTTATTCTCACTGTGCTTTCAATAATCTCGAGCACATTCATAGTAGCTGATAATATACATTTAAGTTTTTTTTTATTTTTTTGTTTTTCTTAAAAAAATTTATTACAATAAAATTTTAGTTATCAAGAGACATTCTAATAATTTTTTTAGTTTTTCTTAAATAATTTTATTACTAGCTTAGGCTTTTTTGAAGCAATCTTTCTATTTTAGTTTTTCTTTTTCATTAAAAAAAAAAAAACAAAAAAGAAAGGATGCTTTATATCAAAATTAGTAATTGTTAAACTAGAAATTAGAATTTAATCTAAATTTAGAATGAAATTTAAATTTAAAACAAAACCTAGAGCTCTTTGTGCTCAAACACCTTACTAATTATTTTTTATATCTTTTTGTTTTTCCTTTCATTAAAACAAAAAATATTTCTTGTATGGCTCAAATTAAAAATTAGAAATTATGTAATTTAATTTTAAATTTAGAATGAAATTTTTAAAACAAATTTATCACTGCTTATTTTTGAGCAATCTTCTTTTTAATTTTTTTTTTTCATTAGAAAAGAAAAACTAAAAAAGAAAGGTTGCTTTTATATCTAAATTAGTAATTGTTAAATTAGAAATTAGAATTTAATATAAATTTAGAATGAAATTTAATTTTTCAAGATATTGTGCTGATTTAATTTAAAGAATAATACAATAATTGAATCCAAAATAATAAAAAGTAGAGATTATTTCTTTTGCAAATACATTTCTTTTGCAATATCACTAATTTTATGCATTTTTTATTTATTAGACTTACTTTGATAATGTAGTAATATATTTAAGATATTACTTTGATATTTATTCTTTTGTAAATTCATTTCTTTTGCAATATCATTAATTCTATGCATTTTTATTTATTAGACTTACTCTAATGCTTATGGGTTGCATTTAAGATATTCATTGTTTATAGCTATTTAGTAATATGTTTATGGATAGTACATAGCAAGGAGATATTGCTTTGATAAACTAGTAATATTTAAGATATTACTCTAATATTAATTCTTTTGCAAATGCATTTCTTTTGTAATATCATTAATTCTATGCATTTTTATTTATTAGACTTACTCTAATGTTTATGGGTATTTTCTTTTAAGATATTCATTGTTTATGCTACTTAGTAATATATTTATTTTTTGATTGTGGAGAGGTACAGAGCAAGGAGAAAATGTAAAACCAATGCCTTACTAGATGCATTTACTGCCCATCTCATGTGCAATAGTGGCATCACTGAAGACATACATTCACACCATTTAGTTTTAATTTTTTTTCAATTTTAAAAGTATAATAAATTAGCAGTTTGTATACTACAAAAGATTTTGTATTCAAAATTCTATATATAGAGTTCTTTGTAACATATTTTATATACAATTTGAATATATAGAGAATGATTTTCGAATGTTTTTTCAATTCCAAATTTGTTGAAGTTTTAATAACATAAGAGATTTAAAGTTTTATATTATTCAATCACAACATAATTTTCTCTTGGTTTGCAATTTCATAGACTACTTATTGTAATAGCATACTCCAACCATAAGAGTTTGCATACACATCTGAAAGCATTAGTTCATAAATGACTAAATAAATGATTAACATGATTAAATAAATGACTAAACCATGACTAAATAAATGACTATAATGACTACCATGACTAAATAAAATGACTACTATGACTAAATAAATGACTACCATAACTAAATAAATGACCAGTTAACAATAAGCAGTGACTAAATTAATAACTAAATATATGAATAAGTTAATGACTAAATATATGACTAAATAAATCACTACCATGACTAAATAAATGACCAATTAACAACAATCAATGACTAAATTAACGACTAAATCAATGACTAAATCAATGACCAAATCAATGACTAGATAAATGACTAAAATAGTTTAGTCATAAATTTGGTCATGTTATAAATGACCGGAAATAAACTACTAATGGTCACATGACCAAAATTAGTCATTTATATGCAATTTTTAGTAGTTTATTTAGTCGTATATTGTTGTTTTTGTACTAGTGTCTATCTCTCTCCCACTCCCTCCCTCTCTTTCATTGACTCATTCTATCTCTCTCCCCTCTACCCTTAACCCTAAACCCTAAACCCTTAACCCTTAAATCCTCTACCCTCTACTCTCTCTCTCTCAAGTCTCTCTCTCCTAACCCCCTCTAGCTCTCTTAGGTCTCTCTCTCACACTCACTCCCTCTATATTTCT